>JAPYZL010115265.1:0-12256 GCA_030522825.1 Platygaster orseoliae
CAAAACAAAACAACATCGTGTATTTTCATCGCATCCTTCTACGCGCAAGCATGCCGAGATACGATATTAGAGAACGGAACATTTTTATGAATTCGAGTTATGATACTAGTTTATAATATGTGACGCGCTTCGAAGAAAGGGACCTAAGAGGCATTTTATGTTAGAGTCATTTTTTTATTGAAAATAAGCAGATAGTAGCTCTTACGTCAGATACCTCTTAAGTCCCTTTCTTCGTGGTGCGTCACATATATTTATAAATCAGCGACTCATTTCTTTTATTTCAATTTTTGCCGTGTGTTAGATGGTGACTCAAGCTATTTAATTCATAATTAATCCGAAATTAAAAAAAAAAAGTTGCAATAGTATGAAAACGACGCTGCGAGTTGTAACAGTTTGTCCTTTGCCGTTCGAGATGCAACAGAGTGTAAGCGCGAGCTAGAGATACGATACTTGGTCGCGAGGGATTTGAGATGCGATAGTTTATACCTTTTCGCGCGAGTTGCGACAAAGTTGCTCGGGACCGTCGATGTAATAAAAATCTGCGAAACTTCGAGAATTTCTTCTTCGAAAATGAAAATAATTTACAATCCATGTTATATATTTTTTTCACAAAAATCGTCGAAATTATATAACAAAAAAATCTATGATAATACTGAAAATCGTAAAATCTGTTGGAAAATCTTACAACGTTTTATAAATAGATTAAAATACGAAAAATTCAAGAAATTTTAGATACTTATAAATACCAATTGAATTTTTTCAGAAAAACATAAATTCTATAGAATAATAAATTCAACTTTGATTACTAAGGCATGGAATTTCACAAATCTATATAAAAATCCTTAAAAACAATAAAAAATACGCCAAATTCCAGAACTTCTAGAAATCTACAAAATTTTCTCAAAGTTTTATCGAAAGGATTGAAATATTCAAACCTAAAATTCCACGACATCGCATTCTAGAAATGCCAAGAGAGATGTTTAAAAATATATATTAAAATTCTAAAAATCTGCGAAACTTCGACCATTTCTTCTTAAAAAATGAAAATAATTTACAATCCATATTATAAATTTTACTCACAAAAAATGTCGAAATAATGTAACAAAAAATCTATGGAATACAAGGAATATATTAAGTAATTATTCTATAAACCATTTATAAATATACTCAAAATCTTTAAAATTGTAGATTTTCAAGCATGAAATTCTAGAAATCTTTATTATGGAAATCTATAAAAATACCAAATATCGTAATACAGTCGAAAAATCTTACGAAATTTTATTAATACATTAAAATACTAAAAATTCGAGAAATTCAAGATACTTATGAATATAATTAAATTTTTTCAGGAAAACATACAAGTTCTGTGAAATAATAAATTCAACTTTGATTTCTAAGGCATTAAATATCACAAATATTAGTAGAAATCCATAGAAATAATAAAAAATATGCCAAATTATACAGCTTATAGAAATCTACAAAATTTTCTCAAAGTTTTATCAAAATGATTGAAATATTTCAAATTTCGAATTCCACGACATCGCATTCTAGAAACGCCACGAGAGTTCTTTAAAAAAAATATATTAAAATTCTAAAAATCTGCTAAACTTCGACAATTTCCTCTTAAAAAATGAATATAATTTACAACTCATATTATAAATTTTACTCACAAAAATTGTCGAAATGATATAACAAAAAATCTATGGAATACAAGGAATATATAAAGTAACTTTTCTATGAACCATTTATAAAAATACTAAAAATCGTAACATCTGTTAAAAAATCCTTCGAAATTTTATAAATATCAATTCAAGTTTTTCAACAATTCTGTAAAATAATAAATAAAACTTTGATTTCCTAGGAATTAAATTCGACATATTTGACGATTCCAATGTATTCAATCAGCTGATATCGATATTTTTTCGTTTCGATTCCCATCCCTAGATTTCTGAATTCAAGTTTACACCTACCTAATTGGCCTTGGGAATTACAGCCCCAACTGAAAATTTGGCCCCATTCGTTCATAGCCAGAGTATGACAGCCTCCACAGGATACTTTTTTAAAGACGAAATGTTCCAGACCAGGCACTTGTTCTG
The DNA here is from genome assembly GCA_030522825.1 of Platygaster orseoliae. Taxonomy (NCBI): domain Eukaryota; kingdom Metazoa; phylum Arthropoda; class Insecta; order Hymenoptera; family Platygastridae; genus Platygaster; species Platygaster orseoliae. Next base: position 2,097 of record JAPYZL010115265.1, read on the forward strand.
TAAATAATTTCAATTAAGAGTATTTCAATTTCTTCGACATTTTTAATCTACTCACGTAGCTTTTTTCGGGACGATTCGTGACCCAGTTGCCCACAGTCATTGTTTCCACAGGACCATATTTCGCCATCCTCAGTCGTGAGGACAGTAAAGTTTTCACCGCAGGAAACTGAAATTTATACAAAAGTCGTTTCTGTCTTTTGAACTCTTGATATCACTGTGCAACGAAATTTGAGAAATGTTTTGTGACAAAGAAATTATCTTCTTCGAAAATCAAATCGTGTTTTTTAAAATTAAAACATCGATTCCAACAATTATTTTGAGGGCCAAATATTTTTTAGTTATGTAATAAAATTTTCAAAATAAAATTACAAAATTTTATTTTGAAATTTTTAAATGATTTTTAATTTTATAAATAAAAAAACAAAAAATTTTCAAAATAAAATTTACAAAATATTATTTAGTAATATAATTAAATTTGTGTAAAAAAATAAAATTAAGGTAATAAAATTATTTCAGAAAATAATGTAAGAAAATTGTATTATTAAAATTTTCCAATGGGAAAATCAATTGTAAAACTAGTTGGAAATTTTTATCGGGGGTTTTTTGGTTTATTTTCGAGATATTTTCAATTAAATTTCTGAGCTCCATGTAATTTTTCAAATAGAAACATTTTATCGTATTTCTGAATTTGAAAACCAAATTGTGTTTTTTAAAACTGAAAAATCAATTCCAAAAATTATTTTACGACAAAATGATTTATTTAGTGATAGTGATGTCAAAAGTTAATTTTTAAAATATTGTGAACTTTCCAAGTAGATTTTTAACTGATTTTCTAATTAGACAAACTAATTAGAAAACAGCCATTTTTCCAGTTGATTTTCCAACGGGAAAATCGATTGAAAAACCAATTGGAAATTTTCATCCGAGTTTGTAGAGTATTTCTGTAATTTTTGGTTTATTTTCGAGATATTTTTTATTACATTTTTGAACTTCATGTAATTCTTCAAACAGACAACTTTTATTATGTTTCTGAAAAAAAATTAAATTGTGTCTTTTGAAATTAAAAAATCGATTTCGACAATTATTTTTATGACGAAATAGTTATTTATTAATCGTGTTGGTTAAGTTACTTTGTTAAAATGTGGTGAAAGTGTCTAAATAAAAATATACTTGAATTTCCAAGTGAAATTTTAATTGATTTCTCAATCGAACAAACCAATTAAAAAATTAATTGTAAAATCAATTAAAAATTTTCATCGGGGTTTGCGAAGTATTTCTTTAATTTTTTGGTTTATTTACGAGATATTTAGTTACATTTTTATGTTCTATGTAATTCTTCAAATAGGAAATTTTTATTGTATTTCTGAATTTGAAAATCAAATTGTGTTTTTTTAAACTGAAAAATTAATTTAAAAAATTATTTTACGATAAAATAATGATTTATTAATCGTGTTGGTGTCAAAAACAAATTTGTAAAAATGTTGTGAGTGTCCAAGTGTAATTTTAACTAATTTCCCAATTAGACAAACTAATTGGAAAACTTATTTGAAAAACAGCCATTTTTTCAGTTGGTTTCTCAACTGGTAAATCGATTGATAAGCCAATTGGAAATTTTCATCAGGGTTCGTAGAGTGTTTCTGAAATTTTTTTGTTCATTTTCGAGATATTTTTTATTACATTTTTGAGCTCCATGTAATGTTTTAAATAGACAACTTTTATCATATTTCTGAAAAAAAAAACCAAATTGTATTTTTGAAATTAAAAAATTGATTGCAGCAATTATTTTTATGAAAAAATAATTATTAATTAATCGTGTTGGTTAAGTTACTTTGTTTAAATGTGGTGAAAGTGTCCAAATGAAAACATACTTGAATTTCCAAGTAAAATTTTGATTGATTTTACAATCAAACAAACCAGTTAGAAAATTAATTGTGAAATAAATTAAAATTTTTCGTGAGGGTTTGTGAAGTATTTCATTAATTTTTTGCTTTATTTACGAGATATTTAGTTACATTTTTAAGTTCTACGTAATTCTTCAAATAGGAAACTTTTATCATATTTCTGAATTTGAAAATAAAATTGTGTCCTCTAAAACTGAAAAGCCGATTCCAAAAATTATTTTACGAATAAAATAATGATTTATTAATCGTGTAAGTGATGTCAAAAATTAATTTTTTAAATATTGTGAAAGTTTGCAAGTGGAATTTTAATTGATTTTCCAATCAAACTAATTAGAAAACTTATTGCAAAACAGCCATTTTTCTAGTTAATTTTCCAACGGGAAAATCGATTGAAAAACCAATTGGAAATTCGCACCAGTGTTTCTGCAATTTTTTAGATTATTTTCAAAATGTTTCCAATCCCATTTTTGAGTTATTCTTCAAATACAGAACTTTTATCATATTTATGAATTCCAAAACCAAATTGCATATTTTGAAATTCGAGAAACTTACTGTCGCTTATTTCCCTGGCTTTTTTAAAATCAACTTCTCGCGGTGTCAGGACATATTCCTCCTCTATGCCCCCGAGACCGAGTTCTCCATGGATTGTACTGCCCCAACACAACATATTTCTGTCCCAATCGATAAACAAAACTTGTTCGTCTAAAGTTTTTTTGTGCTTGACAGATTTTTGAACGAATTTATCGTCAAGTCGAAGTTTCTTGTGTGGACTCTGTCAATTAGAACATTTTATTAGATTCATTTCCAACAAAACCTTATAACAAAAGGGTTCAATCATATTAGTTTTATTCTAGATCAAAAAACTAATTCGCATTCCAGAGTAACTAAGGTAAAGCAAAAAGAAAAAATGGTCATGAAACGCTTTATTAAAAAAATTCAAAAAATGGATTATGCGACTAACCATTTTGATTCTCGGCTTTCAAAAAATGCGGCTGTTTATTCGTGAAATTACGTAAATGCAGACTTATCCTATAAAAGACATAATTACGTCAGTAAAAATTGTTGACATAGATAAACAATACACAAATGTGAACAAAAACAGTACATTAGTTTATTTTCAATAATTTTGTTTTTTGGGTTAATGATAAAAGTTGAAAATTAAATGAAAAAAAATCTAGGACGCAGGCAGCAGGCAAAGGACTCAAATCACTACACAGATAACAAATTTTCATGTTTCAATGTTTTCACGATAAATATAAAAGTTTTTATTTTTTCGAATTTTGTAGTTTTGATAGCTCGTAAATGAATTTATGGATAAAAAGTAAGTCCAAGAATTTTTTTACTTTTCAAGGACTTAATAATTAAATTAAGATTGATGAAAAAAATTATGATAAAAAAAATTATAATTTGCCTATTAAAATTTATTAACTTTCATAATATTTTGGAATTTCAATAGATGAATTTACTTTTCAATTACATATTGAAAATGTAAAAATAAACAATCAAAAGTTTTTTTTTATTATTTAATAATTGATGCTTTAGATTTTTTAATACTATTTTAATAGTTTTTATTATTAAATTTAAAATTCTTCAAAATTCATGAATAACACATACTTGATTTTTATATTTTTATTTCCATATATTTATCAAAGGGGTATCATTTTTGTAATAAATAATTTAAATTTTGAACCGCCAAAAGCTGCAATTTTATGGCTTTTATTCAATTTTGGGTAAATTTTCGAATTCAATGGAATATTTAAATTTTATAGAATCAAATTTCAAAGTTCTACAAAATAATAATATCATAGTAAAGAAATTTAACTAAATTTCTGCTTCAAATTTTATTTTAAACAAAAAATTATTCATTAATACTCAAGATTTTTTCATTTTATTTTTCTTTCATTACTTATAAAGCACACATTTTGAATCTAAAATAAGAATTTTTTTGAGTGTACTCTTGAGATTTTTAATTTAAAAAAGTGTAACTTTATACTTCCACTTATTTTAATCATTTCTGATTAATCAGATCCTAAATTTATGTATTTTAACACATTGATCGAATTTTCAGTATTTTCCAAGTGTACAAAAATTAATTTTTTTGACAAAGAATAAAAATCATGAATTTTTTTCATTACATTAACGAAAAAAAATATCTATTCATTGAATCAATCTTCGATAACTTTTACTTTTGAATTCGTGAACGTCAAAAATTAATTATTTAACTTTTATGTAATAAACAATAATTACACATTATGAAATGATTTTTTATATTTTAGTAAAATATAAGATTTTTGGGATTTTTCAATTCAAAAATTATAGTTTTATAATTATAATTTTTGTTATCGATTTCTTATACTTCAGATCCTAAATTTTTTATCCTAATACACTTATCAAATTTTCAGTATTTTCCAAGTGTACAAAAATTAATTTTTTTGACAAAGAATAAAAATCATGAATTTTTTTCATTACATTAACGAAAAAAAAATCTATTCATTGAATCAATCTTCGATAACTTATACTTTTGAATTCGAGAACATCAAAAATTAATTATTTAACTTTTATGCAATAAACAATAAATACACATTATAAAATGATTTTATTATTCTTTTAAAATATAAGATCATGAAAATTTTTATATTCGAAAATTATAATTTTATAGTTCTAATTTTTTTATCGATTTCTCATTCATCAGATCTCAAATTTTTAATTCTAACACGCTAATCAAATTTTCAGTATTTTCTTAGTGTACAGAAATTAATTTTGACAGCAAGGAATAAAAATGATTAATTTTTAATATTACATTAACAAAAAAAAAATCCATCCATTAAATAAATCTCCAATAACTTTTACTTTTGAATCCAAGAACATTGAAAATTATTTATTTAACTTTTACGCAATAAACAATAAATACAAATTATGAAATGATTTTTATATTTTAGTAAAATATTAACTTGTATATTTTATTAAAATATTAATTTGTATATTTTATTAAAATATTAATTTTTATATTTTATTAAAATATTATATCCTGGAAATTTTTAAATTTGGAAATTATAATTTTATAGTTCTAATTTTTTTATTAATTTCTCATTTATCACATACTCAATTTTTTATTTTAACACACTAATCAAATTTTCAGTATTTTGCAAATGTACAAAAATTAATTTCTACAACAAAGAATAAAAACGATAAATTTTTATTTTTACATTAACAAAAAAAAATATCCATTCATTAAATCAATCTTCGATAACTTTTACTTTTGAATTCGAGAACATCGAAAATTATTTATCTAACTTTTATGGAACAAACAATAAATACATACTATAAAATAATTTTATTGTTTTTGTAAAATACAGTAGGACCTTGATCGAGGAGACAGCTTGGGGGTTTTAAGTAAACAGTCTCCTCGAAACAGAAACCACCTGCGGCGAAAGACCATTATGTAGAAACCCTGAGAGCTTGTTTCAATAGGGTCCAAAAACACGGACAATGAGTTAAGGCCAGGTTCCTATGAAAAACTTGTGTATTATTTTTTTTTTTTCATTTATTGTTAAAAAAATATTTCAAAATAAAACTTTTTACAGATAAAAGTTCATATATTAAATGACTCAAAAAAAAATTTTTTAAATTTGTTTTTTCATAATGGCGGCTCTAAAAACAGCTCGTCAACTTTTTTGGTGGTTTACACGATTTCTCGGAAACGAATCATCTGAAAGCAAAAAGTAAAACAGTTTCATAAATTGGCTATGGTCTGAACTACAATTAAAAATATTCAATGTTATTTAAAAAAGTTATAAACAATTAAAGGTTAAAAAAAAGGGTCGAAAATGAAAAAAATCCGCTATTTTGTTTTTTTCTCGGTGGAATTTTATTATTGTAGTTCAGGCAATAGCCAATTCGATACAGAATATAAAACTGTTTTACTTTTTGTTTTGCGATGATTTGTTTCCAAGAAATCGTGTAAACCAGTAACAAAGTGGACGAGTTTAATCAGCACTTTTCAGAGCCGCCATAATAAATAAAAAAAAAAGAAAATTTTTTTTAATAGTTTAAAATATGTACAATAACCTGTAAAAAGTTTTATTTTGAAATATTGTTTGAACAATAAATAGAATTAAAAATAAAAAAACACGTTTCTCATAGAAACCTGGCCTTAATGATTTTCCAGGCGTTTGGAAATTCTTCGCGGCTTGAAATTTGAGATCGCATCGCCACCGAAGGCTTCACGTGAAAATTTGGAGTCTCCTCGATCAAAGTCTCCTTGATCACGGTCCTACTGTATAAGATCTTGGAAATTTTTTAATTCAAAAATTATAATTCTAGTTCTGATTTTTTTCATGATTTCTTTCAACAGATTGCACATTTTTTATCCTAATTCTTTAATTTTCCACGTCTTCAGAAATTAATTTTTCGACAAAGAATAAAAAACCTTCAAACTCAATCAATAATTTATCATAATAAAACTAAATAATCAAATCAGGATGTTATTTTGTGCAGACAAAAACTAAAACAAAACAACGAAAATTTTAGGTTAAATCCCATGAAAACACTATTAATTACATGATAAATGTATGGTTTTTTTCTATGTTACACATCACATTCTTCACTATACTACAAAAAAAAAAAAGAAAAGAAAAAAATCCTGAATATGCCAAAAAACGACAATCGAATAAAAATTATCAACGCATTGTTTCAAGTATAAAATAAGTATAGATATAGATATTTCACGGTATTTTACCGTTTTACTGTTCATTTCCAACTCCTGTTTTTTGTTTTCGATCATGCCAGATTTATATTAACGATGTTTTTTTATGGTGCAATGACTACTCACATTTTTTGATTATAAGACCAAAAATAAAATGAACATGAACACAAGGCAAATTTTTTCTCAGCTCAAAACATTGAAATCGTCTGAAATCGTCAGCAACTGATTACCTGATTAGCATGAATTGTCATCGGATTCCTTATCGTCTTTCTTCGTCACTCTCGTACACACGCCCACACAGAACTATGGCAATAATTGACAATTAAAAAAAAAAATTTGTTTCTTAAAATAATTAAGTCGAAATTGACGAGACTATTGCAACAGAAAAGATTATGAAGAATAAAAGAGATAGAAAACCGAGATTTCAATCTGGTGTCTAAATATTTGTTGTCTCTGTCTAACAAAACCACGATGTTCTTGAGTTGTGAGTTAGCAATATTGCGAATGACGGCCATATTGTAAATTATAGCAAATCATGATTTCGTGACGTGTTGGAAAAATGGCGCTAAATTTTAAAAATGAATTGAGCTTTTTGAAATATAACAGCTTTAGAGAAAGTTGTACAAACGTAAATTTTGCAATTAACTTTTGTTTTTTGGTCATTGATTAGTGCATTCTACGATCGATATAATGTATAAATATTTAAATATTTTACTCAATTATTTCCCATGAAATATATAATTCTTTGTAATATAAGAGAATATTTCGGAAAGATATAAGAAGTCGTACTTTCAATAACAATTTTATGTTTTTGAAATCTTGCTGTATGACGTAACTGAAATTTCTTGAAATATGATATATAATAGTTCCCTTTATAAAAATCTGAATTCTTTATCAAATTTTCCATTTTTCATAAGGCACCCTTATAAAATCCTTATACAAATTAATATTCCTTATTAGGCGACCATATAAAATCCTTATAAGGAAAAAATTTTAGAAAATTTTGTAATCCTTATAAGTTTTGAAATTCTTTATAAAATTTTCATTAACTTATAAGGATTTTATAAGGACACTTTATAAAATCCTTAACATCCTTATAAGGATTTTATAAGGTCATTTTATAAAAAGTCTTTATAAGGATTTTATGAGTTAGTAGGGTTATGGTACAAAAATGATTAAAAATTTTTCAGAATAATTTCTGCATTCTTTCCGTAAATTATTTCCGGTATTATTATTACATCGAAAACGTTTCTGTATATCGTACTCTATACAGGGCCGTCGAGAGGATTTCCGGTTTAGAGTATCATCGCCAGAGAACAAGTTAGTCACTTTTTTTTACCGAATCTTTGACTTTGAAATATCCGGGCCCCTGCAAAATTATCGGGCCCGGGGGGAAAAACCCCCGACCGCCCCCACCCCTCTCGACGGGCCTGACTCTATAGTAACTGTAATTTTTATAAAAAATTGTCAAATCTTTATAAAAAAAACTCTGTTTTAAGAACTGATTTTATATAAACTTTTTAAAAAAGTTAAAAAGGAATTCTTATACATATAGTATATTCTTAGAAAATACTGACAAAATTTGTAAATATTTGCCATAAATATAGTAAAATCAATAAGAAATTTTATTATAAAGAGTTCAATTTCCAAAACTGAATCACGATTACAATATTGACTTGCAGTAGAAAAAATTTTTTAATGGAACAAAAGTTCTTAATCGAAAACTCGTTTTTATACAGTAATTTGTTTATTTATTTATGAAAAACTGGTTCTAAAAATAAAATTTTTCTTATCTAAATCCACACTGCATGGAACAAAAAAAGATTTGCTGTATCAGCAAAAAGATGTGCTGCTTAATTCAACACAACTTGACATACCCCTTACGAGAAAGTCGAAAAAGTCTGTCAAATTTTGAGCGTCAACGGTCAAATTTGATTATTTTACGTTAAAATTGACCATTTTACGGTCGTTTTGAACGTTGACCGTTAAATTTGATCGTTTTACGGTCAAATTCACCGTCGACGGTCAAATTTTGGGTCTCAACGGTCAAACTTTGAGCGTGGACGTTCAAATTTTGTGCGTTGACGGTCAAATTGAACGTCAACAGTCAAATTTGATCGTTGACGGTCAAATTTTGAGCGTCGATAGCCAAATTGATCATTAACAGTCAAAGTTTTTGAACGTCGACAATAAAATCGACCATAGACGGTCAAATTTTGACTATAGCAGTAAATTTATTTTATCGCTTTTTGAATTGCTTGTACATTTATTTTCTTGAAAGTATTATACAGTAATAATATATACATTTAATTATTGCAAATCTTAAAAAATAAGCTTCGAAAATAAAACACGTATTATATAATTATATATACTAGTCAAAAAGTTAAAGATTCTTGAACATAATTGTAATAACTCAACATTTTCAAAAACTATTTTTTAATTTGATACATGTATGTATACTAAAAATTGTTTCAAGTAAAATTTAAAAGTTTTTAATTATAGAAATGTTTCTTATGTAAAATTTGTCTAAGTTTAATTTCAAAGAAAGTTTGAAATAATTCTTGCGAAAATTTTGCAAGGCCAAAAAAGGTTTGCAAGTATCGAAAAGAACTGAAAAGTTAAACAATTATATCATCAATAAATTTTTTTATTATTATAAATTTTTATAATTTCAAGATATTTTGGGGATTTTTGAGGAAATGAATCAATTTTTGTCAATAGGAAGACATCCAGATTTTCATCAGCATTATACACGTTTGGTAGAGTAATGGTTAGGTAGGTAGATTAGTAACATAAAGATTGAGGGTTCAAGTACTAGTTATGTCAATTTGCTAGGTAACAGTTTCCTATTTATAAGTGGGGTATATATTATTATACTACAAAAAATAGATCAATCAATCAAAAAAATTTTTTTAATCGAAATTTTTTTTTAATAAAAAACATAATATCGCACTGTCGAACGGTCAATTTGAACGTCAGCTCTCAATTCGATTGTTGACGCTTAAGTTGATCGTTGACGCTCAATTTGACCGTTGATGGTCAATTGAGCGTTACGAAATGACGGTCAGCTTGAGCGTCAACGGTCAAATTTGACCGCTTTTTTCGTAGCGTACGCTCTAAAAAATAATCGCGATTTTTCTATACTTGTGTATAGAAATTTTCCGATGTTGTGTAGAAATCATCCCATATTGTATGAAAATTTTAGGAATATGGAAAATTTCCGATGTAAGTATATCACTTTTCCCGCATACTTTTCCGAAAAATCCTACACAGATATGTATGGGAATTATAGAACAAAGTATGAAAATTTTCCGATTCATGTGTAGGATAAAAATTTCTTTTGACCTTTATATGGGAAGGTTTTTTACTGTGAATAGAACGAATTTGTTTTGCTGCCTCAACAAAACTTTTTCACTACCAGAGCACAAAAACCACGCAGTGTAATTTTATGCATAACCCTAGCAAACGCGTGGTCAGAGAAAAGTCAGAGAAAAGTCAGACTCTAGTCTGACTTTTCTCTGACTTTTCTCTGATCAATCTTGGATCGCGTCTAA
>JAPYZL010115345.1:0-27829 GCA_030522825.1 Platygaster orseoliae
AGTGGGTGACGTCGGGACAATACTGGTTGATGTCCAGAAGCGATTGATTACCGTCGCGACGCATTTTTTCTACCTGACATCAACCAGTGACGTCTGGAAAGTGACCAGTCGGGTTTTTTTTCTCCGTGTAGGACTTGAACTGGTCGCGAAAGGATTATTGTATGATATCTCAGTTGAGTTTGACATTCGGTCTCGAGTTTTTTTTTTATTAATTCTATTAATCTCAACTGAGATTTTGATAATTTTAAGACACACGTGTCTCAGGGTTTCAAGATATTAGGTCAATAAGGCTTTCCATTTAAACTTTGAAGTGCGAGAAGGACACACCTATTCGAGCAATGTGCTAAAAAGAGAGAAAAGATGAAACAAATTGTTGAATCGGTCGTTTATCGGTCGTTTTTGCGAACTAATTTAGCAAAACCCCGAGACACGTGAATTTTTAAATTAAGCGTAGATTTCATTTTTGCTTCTACATTCCGATATCAAAATTTTTGTTGCACAGTGTTATCTGAAACAAATCTATTATCTAAAAACTTCTAATTTTTCTCCAAACAATAAATAATTAATTTATTAATGCTTTCAAAAATAGATTTATTGTATAAATAAATATAAAAATAAATAATAAATATGAAAATAAATAATGAATCTTTCAAAAAACTATTATTTCAATAACTTTATCATCAATATCAAAAGTAATTTTCAAAGTAAAACTTTTTTGCAGTCTTGATTCACGAATTAGTCATCTTAATTATTTATCCAAATTAGCTATTCAGTCATTAAAATTAATCATCTAAAACTAAAATCTACCATTCAAAAACTTTTAATTTCACTCCAATCACTGAATAATTTATTCATTAATGCCTTAAAAAACTGACTTATTGTATAATTAAATGTAAAAATAGATAATAAATATTTAAATAAATAATCGATCCTTGAAAAAAATAATATTCCATCAACTTCATCATCAGTATCGAGAGTAACTTTCGAAGTAAAACTTTCTTTCAATCTTAATTTTCAAATTAAATATCTAAAACTAAAATCTACTATCTAAAAACTTCTAATTTCACTCCAATTAATGAATAGTTAATTCATTTATGCCTTAAAAAATAGATTCATCATACAATTGAATATAAAAATTAATCATAATCAATAAAATAAATAATGGATCCTTCAAAAAACTATCGTTCCAAAAACTCCATTATCAGTATCAAAAGTAATTTTCGAAGTAAAACTTTCTTGCAATCTCAATTCCCGAAACGAAATCTCAAAAATGAAAAATAAAACGCCCTAGGTGTTTGGGAACTGCCCTTGAACGCTCATTACGTCGAGAGCTACGAAGGCGGTCATTGCCCGTACTTGGACCAATGCGTACTTCATAATCACGATCCTGCCGAAGTTTTCGAATGGCTCCAGGAAGATTTCAACAGATATTACGAGCAAAATCGCGCGCCGTACATGATGACTTTCCACACAAACTGGTTCCAGATCAAGGAACTTGAACAAGGACTTGCCAAATTTCTCGACTGGGCTACGACACTGTAAAACATTTTTTCCTACGCTCAGCATTTAGAATTCTCCAAGTTAATACAGTTTGAAAATGTGCTGTTTCTAAAATTTGGCATATTTTGAACATTTTTCAGAAACGACGTGTATTTCGTGACAGCCACTCAAGCTCTGACTTGGATGACTGATCCAAAACCTATAAATTCTTTGTCAAGTTTCGAGGGTTGGTCATGTAAAAGGAAAGAAGATATTCCTGGGCCACCTTGCAACAATCCGCAAAAATGTGCTCTTGACTTTAAACCAGATGGTGCTAACTATACCACAGTCAGGTATGAAATTTTTAACCATTCTGTTATTTTTCAACAAATAAGAATTAACAAAATATAAAAAACAACAATAAAAGATTCTGAATTCAGTTTTCGATTAATTAAATCTAGGAATTTGATAAGAAACTATCAATGAATTTTATGTATTAATTGATATGTTAGGGGTCGTTCAAGTATTACGTAACACCCCGAGAGGGGGGGGGGGTAGGCCGAACGTTACGCTCTATGTTAACGCTTATGAAGAATTGTGAAAAATTGCGTTACAGGGGGGGGGGGGGGTAAAAATTCTGAAAAACTGCGTTACGTAATACTTGAACGACCCCTTATTTTATTAGATATAGTTAAAAAATGATAAAGTGGGAAAATTAATATTGAGGAATCGAATAATGTCGAATTATTATTAATATAAACCAATTATTTTTGATTCTATATTTTTTTAATTTTAAACGTTAATATAATTGAATTAGTTGAATTATACTGTTTTCAAGTAATTTTGCATTATTTTAATAATTAAAATAGTAAGAAATGAAGATTTGATCAGTAGTTTTTCGACTGAATAAAATTTTCCATTTATTTTGTCAATTTTCAGTAACTGTGAATCAACAAAAAAATTAAAATTTCTAATTTTAGTTTTCTATGTATTAGGAATTTGATAAAAAATTAACAATAAATTTGATGCATTTATTGATATGTTGTGTTTTTGAAAAATTAGTTAAAAAATGATAAAATATGAAAATTTGTATTGAGTAACCAAATAATGTCTATTTATTAATATACATACATTAATTATTTTAGATTTTACCTTTTATCAATTTTAAATGTTGATATTATCGAATCATTTGAATTATACTGTAAAAAATGACGGTTCAATCAGTATTTTTTCGACTGAATGACATTTTCACTTATTCTGTCAATTTTCAATAACTATGAATCAACAAAAAAATAGAAGATTCTGAATTCAGTTTTCGATGTACCAAATCTAGTAATTTGATAGGAAACTAAGAATAAATTTTATGCATTTACTGATATGTTTTTTTTATTAATAATGAATAGTTAAAAAAAATAATAAAGTATGAAAATTTATACTGAGAAACTTAATAATGTCTACTAATTAATATAAACCAATCATTTTTTATTTTATCTTCTATAAATTTTAAAAGTCGTTATTTTTCATTGAACTGTCTTAAGGGGTTATACAGGGTGTCCGGAAGTCGCCGTATAAGCGGAAAACCATGGATTTCTTATAAAATTCTAAGACGATTTTTCCTTTACCACTTTTTACAAAACTCAAAATCCAAAAAGTTATTTAAGTTTGAAATTTAACCAATAAATGCACTTTTTCGAGGAGTGGGGGTAAGAACCACGAACCAAACTTTATCCAAATTTTTCTCATGTTTTTCTGAGTAAAAAAGTCCTTTGCCACTTTTCGCAAAACTCAAAGTCAAAAAAGATATTCGAGTTAGAAGTTTCGACTAATCAGATTTCTCAGATTTCAAACTTGAATATCTTTTTTGATTTTGAGTTTTGCGAAAAGCGGCTAAGGACTTTTTTACTCAGAAAAACATGAGAAAAATTTGGGTAAAGTTTGGTTCGTGGTTTTTGTCCTCACTCGTCGAAAAAGCGCATTCATTGTTTAAATTTCAAACCTAAATAACTTTTTGAATTTTGAGTTTTGTAAAAAGTGGTAAAGGAAAAATCGTCTTAGAATTGTATAAGGAATCCATGGTTTTCCGCTTGTACGGCGACTTCCGTACACCCTGTATACAAAGTTGAGGTGAAAAAAAGGAGCTAAGTTCGTGATTTTTTCCAAGGTTTTTATACCAATTTTTTTTTAAAAAGCAAAAGACTAATTCTTAGTAGTAGTATCCAAGAAAAAAAAAACAAGTTGAGTTATAAAAAAATATCAAAAATTGTCGGAGTTCTGGCCATTTTCCCGAAACACGTTTTTTTTTTGCAAAGGTTTGCGGTGATCACTCTCCAAAGCGAACAGCTTAACCGAAACCAAAAAAGTAAAAAACTTATTAAAGAAAAATGTATCATTGTGTACTTGAACGATTCTTTTTTCATCCAAAAATTTTTTATTCTTCGTTATAATTTTTTGTTTACAATTTTGAACACCTCAAAAATCGATTTTTTAATTTTTCACGACCTTTTTATTGAAAAAAAAATTTTTTTTTGGAAACCGTTTCGTTCAAGTACACCACAATACATTTTTCTTTTATAATTTTTTTACTTTTTTGGTTTCTGTTAAGCTGTTCGCTTTGGAGAGAGAGTGATCACCGCAAACCTCTGCAAAAAAATCGCATTTTGGGAAAAGGGCCACAACTCCGACAATTTTTAACATTTTTTTATAATTTAACTTGTTTTTTTTTCTTGGACACTACTACCAGGAATTGGTCTTTAGCTTTTTCAAAGAAAATTGGCCTAAAACCCTTGAAAAAAATCACGAACTTAGCTCACTTTTTCGCCTCAACTTTGTATATAACCCCTTAAATCGAATCAGTTAAATTTAACTGTTTTCAAGTAATTTTTCACAATCTCAATCATTGAAATAGTAAAAAATAATGGTTTAACTAGTAGTTTTTCTACTCAATTACATTTTTACCTATTCTATCAGTTTTCAATAACTGCGAATCAACAAAAAAGTTTAAAAAATAATAAATTATTCAAAAATTGAATAATTTTCAAAACTGAATACTAATCATTGAAGAAAATTTCTTCATTCAACAATATAAATTTTTTTGAAATCAATATGTCTGTTTTTCATTACACAATTAATTAAAATAAATTCAATGTAAAAAATTGTTTATAAAAATGAGGAGGTTCAGAATTCTATGTTCATTCACATTTTTTGATTCAATTCACAATAAAATTTTAATCAATAACATTTGCACAATAACAAAACTAAAAATTTTGAAAAATCTCTGTTCAAAATAATAATATCATAAATCTCTATAAATAATAATTTTTTTATTAGTTGAATATGAGCTATAGTGAATTCGAAAAAAAAAATCTTAATCGAAAATTTATGAATTTTGATTACTGAATACTAATAATTTAAAAAAATTTCTTCATTCAACAAAACAAACTTTTTTAATCAAAATGTCTGTTTTTCATTACACAATTAAATTATAGTAAATTTAATTTGAAAAATCGTTTATAAAAATTAAGAAGGATCAGAATTCTACTTCCATTTACATTTTCTGATATAATTTGCAATAAAATTTTAATTTATAACACTTGCATAGTAACAAAATTAACAATTTTGAAAAATCTGAGTAAAAAATAATAATATAATAAATCTCTAAAAATAACAATTATTTTATTAATTGAATCTATACTATAGTGAATTCGATAAAAAAATCTCAATCGAAAATTTATTAATTTTGAAAACTGAATACTAATAATTAAAAGAAATTTCTTCATTCAAGAAAACAAACATTTTTGAAATCAGAATATCTGTTTTCAAACAATTAAAGTAAATTCGATTTAATAAATCTTATAAAAAAATGAAGACGACTCGCAAGACCTTTTTTTCCTTCTTTCTCTCATCTGCTTCCTGTTCTATGCATCTCTCTCGCACTACAGTAACTTCCGAGTCGTCTTAAGGAGGTTGAAAATTTTCTTTTCATTCATATTTTCTAATTCAACATATCTCTAAATTCCTAAATATCTTTCAAGAACCAGAAACAAGTAAAATATTTTCCTTTAGTTCCAAAAATTTATGAAATAAACGAAAACGAAAATGAAAATTATTTATAATTTCCACCTATGATTAAAATTAAAAATAATAAGAAACGTTAAATAATATTTGTTAAATTTCAATAATTATGAATTAATTTTTTTACTAGAAGTGATAAAACAATTTTTTAATTTTTAATTTTCATTTCATTTTTCATTATTTTTATTCAATTGTTATTTTATTTTTATTTTATGTTATTTACAAAATTGTTTTTATGTTATTTTATTTTATTTATAAAAATAATTTTTATTTTACTTTATTGATAAAATTATTTTTAATTTATTTATAAAAATTATCTTTATTTTATTTTACTTATAAAATTATTTTATTTTATTTCATTTTATTTATAAAATTATTTTTATTCTATTTTATTTTATTTTGTTTTATTCATAAAATTATTATTTTATTTTATTTTTAAAATTATTATTATTTTATTTTTAAACGTTTATAACTTCAGAAACAAGTAAAATCTGATTTCAGGTACTTGGAAACATGCAAAGAATGCTCAAACAAATATCCTTGGCTAGGCGATGCTCACGGAACAGGAATAATCAACGACAATTACAGCCCCCAGAGGCAAAACTCCGAAAGAGAATCCGAAGAGCAGCAACAATAATCCAACAATCTATCTACGTTGATAAAAAAAATTTCCTGTGCAATCGAAACAAAAATTAGACTGGACGAGCACAAGAAAACTTTTTCAACAACAATTTTACAAAAATTGAAAGGTCTGTTCAATTAATAAAATATTTGATTTGTTTTTTTGAAAAAAAGTTTTTTCCATTGTGACTCGACAAAAAAAGGAAAATGTATATCGCACCGTTATTTTTGTATTTATTCGTAATGATTTCCACGAATTTTCCACGAGAAAAACGCGAGATTGTACTTTTCTGCGTTGTGTATATATAAATGTCGACAGACTATGTTACATTTGGTACGAAAACTCCATGGATGTAACATTATTTAAAGGATAATATTACTACCGAACGAGAAAATGAGTAGCAACATTTTCTACCGAATTCATCGATTTGCTCAAACTGTAAAGCTCCCATGTTTAAATTCTAGGTACAAATGAACGTTGTTAAATGTACATAATTATCTTCTTTTTTTGCATTACAATACAACTTTCTACCATTGATTTTCATCTTTACCTTTAACAACGGCGTTTTTTTTTAATCCTTTGAAAAACGAGACGAGAGTTTGGTGAATTTTCTCTTCTACGTGAAAGGAGTTGGCGATCTAACGAATCGGAATCCAAGGATCGAAGACCTCGCCCCAAGTCAAACGTTCTGCAAGTAACAAAATTTTTTGGTTCCCGGTCATTTTCCCGACTGAAAAATCCCGACAGACTATTATCCCGAAAGTCACTTTTGCAAAGATTTTATTACTTTATTTCAATATTATAATATTATTATACATAATATAAATAATATAAATATAATATATAATTATGTATTATATAATATTATTATTTATTTTTATGTTTACATTTTTTTTACTTTATTATAAATGGAGAAGATTGCAAAATTAAATCATAAATATTGTAAAAGGTTATGGAATATACAAGGCTGAAAAAAAAAATATTCGAATACCTGCAAAATTTGGGGTACACGATCATCATTTAAAATAAAAATGTACATTGGAAATAAACGATTGTAAGAAATAAGATTTTTGTCGGGAAAAACGTTGTCGGGATTTTGCAGTCAAGAAAATATACAGTAATCAAATTTTTGTAAATTTTTTTAAACTCAATTAAATTTAAAGCTAAATATTATAATCTTAAATTTAATTATAATAATATTTATATTATATTGTTAAATTTATTTATTAATTAAATTTCATTTCTTAAATTTTTTTGGACAGAAAAAATGTTCGGAAATGATAAAAAAATATATAGAAATTTAATACAGTAGAAAATCCTTAAACTTGTATAAATAATGAAAAAAATATTAAAAATACTAAAGGTATTGGAAAAAGACAAAGTTTTAACTTTAAAGGCTTGAAAATCACAAAAATCAAGTTCTATATTCTATTGAATGTTTATATGAAAAATGGTTAACTCTGGACTCAAAAATTTATGCAATTTTGAAACCCCGAAATTCGTTGAATTGAAAAATTTTATTACTGAAATCAGATCGCCAAAGATTGAAAATCATAAAAATCTAAAAAAAATTTATTTTTCAAGTTTTTTAGGAATTTTATAAATAATTGTATTTTATGTCATTCATGGGATTTTGTAGTATTTTTCGGTATTTTTCATAGATTTCTGCTAAAGTATTGAAATTTACAACGATTTTCGGTTTCTGGTATTTTTATAGATTTCGTATTTATTTGTATATTACTATACAGATTTCTGGAGTTCGAAATTAGATAAACGTAGATTTTTTATATTTCAAAAAAATTTTTTTCATTTTCATATTTTTTAATGCGTTTATAAGATTTTGCAGTGTATTATAGTATTTTTAATATTCTCATACATTTCTAGCATTTCTATAAATTTTGAAATGTGTTTTTTTAGGATTATATGTATATCGTGCATATTTGTTCAAATTTTTAAGAAAACAGTTTTTTAATAGAATTTTAATACTTCTGGTAATTTATTAATTTGTTGATGACTCAAAATGTTTTTTGGTTTTTTATGAATTTCTGTCACTTCTAGAATTCGATGCTCCAGAGTTAAAAATTTCGTGGATATTCAACATTTTTGTAAATTTTTATGTGTACATGTTTGAAAAAATTAAATCTACATAGATTTTAAATATTTTGTAGATTTTTTATATTTTCATAGTTTTTCAAGTATTTATAACATTTTGTAAAGTTTTATAGTATTTGCATAGATTTTTATTAACGTTTTTTTGGACCTCGATGGTCTAGAACTCCAAGTTTTTTATATCATACGTATTTTTTCAGATTTTTTAAAAATCAGTTTTTTATACAATTCTAATACTTTTATTATTTCTTTGAAGCTTGTTTACGATTCCAAATAGTTTTTGGTATTTTATTAATTTCTGTCTAAATATCTAGAATTTTCAAGAGTTCAAAGTATCGTAGATATTCAACATTTTCGTAAATTTAAGTTTTTTATTATTATTGTTATTAATAATTTCTAGATCAAAACAATTTCCCAGAATTTTTTTCTGCGTTATAATAGCTAAAAATTTAACATAATAATTTTTACAAAGTCAGGATTGATATTATTCTATTTAAATATTTAAAATTTTCAACGATTTTGAGTTTTTAGTATTTTTATAGATTTCTAATCTACTAATAGATTACTATACAGATTTCTAAAATTCTAATTTCAATATATGTCCAGTATTTTTAAAGATGTCTGAGAAAAATTAGATTTACGTAGATTTTTAATATCTTGTAGATTTTTTATATTTTAGTAGTATTTAATGTGTTTAAAAATTTTGCAGCGTTTTACAGTGTAATTATAGATTTTTCAGAAAACAATTTTTTTTATTTATCTTTCAGCATTTTTTTTTAATCATTATTCATTTTCAATGTTTTTTTTTTCTTATTTTTATGTTTATTGTATTATAAAATATTTTATATTTAATATATATTTTATGTGTTTTCATATATTCTATATATTTTTAATTCATTCATTTTTATGTATTTTTCATCAGAATTCATTTACAATGTATTTCTTATCAGTATTTATTTTTCTAGAATTCCGAATTTTGTAGATCTTACTTATTTGTTCAGATTTTTTATAAAACAGTTTTTTTATATTTATTTTTCAGAAAACAGTTATTTCATAAAATTCGAATACTTTTAGTATTTTTTAAAGTTTGCTCATGATGAAAAACACTCTTTGGTATTTTTATCAATTTCTGTAATAATTTCTAGAAGTCAATGTTCCAGAGTTTGAATTTCCTTAGATATTCAACATTTCTGTGAATTCTAGTTTTTTTTTCTTTTTATTAATTACTGAGATAGAAATTTTTTTCAAATTCTTTTTTTTTCACCTTATCCCAGTAAAATTTATAAAATTGAAATTCTTTTGAAACCAGGATTTCTGTGATTTTTGAGTTAGTGAAATTAGGAATACTGGATCATATTTAATTTCGATAACAAAAAGAAAACCATTTCTAACATCTTCTAGATTTCAGTAAATACAATTTTGATCATTTTTACATATTTTCAATCATTCAAAGCAGTATTTATTTCATTATTTGTATTTTCATTGATTTTTACCTTCATTATTCTCATTTTTCTAAATTTTTACATGAAACAATAATTAATTTTACCCTAATTTCAATAGGGGCTTGAATATATACGTTGATATATGAAAATGATAATTACTTGGCTCAGGGAAGTCTTCAGGATGTTTTATGATGTAATCCCTCGTGATAGCAGCTTCTTTTTCTCTTTTATACATGGAATATTTTTTGAAAAAACCACCTACAACTGCAGAGTACGCGGCACCCCAAAATAAATGCTGTTGGATACCTAAAAATAAAAAGGAATGTATTTAAAATCGTTGATATTGACAAAGAATTTTTTTTTCAATTTATGTCGTTGTTTCAAAAATTGGAAAGTTGAATAAACAAATTATGGAACCAGTAGATTATTTATTAAAAATTTGGTTTGACAAAAGTATATTTGAAAAAATGATGGTAATTTAAATAATATCAAATAACGAAATAATATAATTTTATATAATTATAATATATTATTATATAATATAAAAATACAATAATAATATAAATAATGTAAATGAAACAAAGAAATTATTTTGAAAATCAATAAATTTAATTAAAAAAAATTAAATTACAAAATTACATAAATATTTAGACTTCCAGGCCACGAAATTTATAAATTCACTATTTAATATTATTATTAACTATTACTTATTTATTTTGTTAATTTAATTTGAATTCCATTATAAAATATATATTATTTTTAAAATATTTTATAACATACCTATAATACAATGTTATACCTATCATATAATAAATAAATTTTCATAGCATATTATAATATTCATAAAAAATTATAATTTCATTACTAAATTAATTATTCTTTATTATTAATTATTATTATTATAGATTATTCAGATAACTCAGTACAAAAAAAAATAAAATATTTTCCATCTCCTTTCAATAAAATTTCCTTCCTTGTCACACAACACACACCCAACAATTCCACATACACATATTGCATAATCGCCAATCGAGTAAACACAAAAAATCCCGCAACAAATGGAAATAAATTACCTGACATAATTGGTCTTCTCCTCAAATAATTCGAGTAACAAGCGAAGGCCACGCCAACTCCGAAAAACCACACATGAGGTTGTTGCGAATAACTAAAACACGAAATTCGTGAAAAACAACACGAAAACATACCCCACGAAAATGTCAAAACGAGATACGTACAACCAATGATCTTCTCTGTAAGGTTCGAGCAGATCGAGCGCCCATTGCACTTCGGCATTTTCAGTCATTTTGCGCCGTAAAATTTGTGCTTTTATTAATTTTAACACCGGTTATTATACATTGGTTAAATTGATTAGACAGAAATGACAATCAATGACAATTTTAGACGACAGCTAGCAGACGACAAAACAATCAGGCACAGCCATATGTTTTTTTCTAGGGTTTTTCAAGCTAAAATGTTGGTAGCGTTGACAGGCTAAAAACTAATGGCGGCCGTGGTTAAATCTAGAAAATATGAAGATGAATAAATTTCTTAGAAAATTAATTTGAATTTAATTCAAAAAAATTATTAACAATAATTTACCTCTTTTTTGGTTTCAATTGATATAAATGATAATTTTACTATCTTAAATTAAGTCGAAATTAATTTTTTAAGTTAAATCGAACAAAATGGCGGCCGAAGGCTGAATCAAACAAAATGGCCGCCGTTGTTAATATTAATGCATGTAATGTATTCATGCATTATGTTAATGTATAATAATACTGATTATTTATTATTCATCATTGATTAAATGAATTAGCTAGCAGACGACAAAACAATCAGGTTATGCAACCACAGGGTTTTTTTTAACCTAAAATGTTGGCAACATTGTCAAGGCTGAATCGAACAATATGGCGGCCATCTGTCATCAGATGCAAACGTAAACACGTCAAATCGGCGAACTCTCGAATTTTATATTGAAAAACACTCCAAATTTTCCAGTAACAATCAATTCCCTCGCTGAAATTCACGATTCCGTCCGAATTTCGTCGTTTTCACTCGCGTTTCTGGTACTAAAAAAATCGAACGAACTGACCTTCCCTGTCATGATTCATTTAGCATGTTAAGTAACGCGTTTCTCACCTGAATCTTTTGCATAATATATCTTCAATCGCCGCGGGATTGGAGAAAGAAACGAAAACGCGACAGGTTTATTATTCAACAGTTAAAGTAAGCGTTAAGTCATCGAAATTATGGAGAAGGAGAATTCCAGGTTGTCATTGTTTTTAATTGTTTTGAAGGTGACAGGTGGATAGTGAAAATGGTGAAGTATTTCGAAAACTCGATGGTTTTTCCGTTCAGCTGGAGTCAGGTTGCGCAGGGTTATTGGATGAGATATCCAAATCCTTTTAGGTAAAGAATTTTTTTTATCTGAGTAATTTAATTTAATTGTGTAATGAAAAACAGACATTTGGATATCAAAAAAATTTTTGTTGTTAAATGAAGGAATTTATTTCAGTTATTAGTATTAATTTTAAAAAATTCACGAATTTTCGATTAATTTAAGACTTTTCGAATTCATGAATATTCAATTCATTTAATATTTTTCAAAAATTCATGAATTTTCAATTGATTTATTATTTTTTGAAAATTCATCAATTTTCGATTCATTAATTATTTTTTAAAAATTCGTTAATTTTTGATTAATTCAATATTTCTTAAAACTTCTTGAATTTTCGATTAATTTATTCAATATTTTTTTTAAATTCATACATTTTTTATTTATTTATTATTTTTTTAAAATTTATGAATGTTCGATTAATTTATTATTTTTTAAAAATCCATAAATTTTCCACTAATTTAATATTTTTTAAAAATTCATGAATTTTCGAATAATTGATTATTTTTTTTAAATTTGTTGTTAATTGGCAGTTATTGAAAATTGATAGAACAAGTGAAAATTCAAATGAGTTAAATCTCATTAAACTCATTAAATCATTATTTTTTACTATTTCAATGATTGAAATAGTGAGAAATTAGTTGAAAACAGTAAAATTTAAGAGATACGATGAAAAATATAAAAGTTTAAAATTTGTAGAAAATAGAATAAAATAAATAATAAGAAAAATAAAAATAAATAAATAAAAATAATAAAATGAAAAAAGATAAAATAAAAGTTTTTGATTTATATTAACTGGTAGACATTTATGTATTTCAACACGGAGAAATCCTTGCCCGAGCGGCAAGTGTTCTGCTCACTGGTCACCGCTGACTAGCGAAAAACTCGAAGAAACGAGATTTCTAGTGTGCCGCTCAACAGCGACACGTGAGCAAGTTGCCATAGGCCAGCGTCCGTACACTTGTCACCATTGACCGCCATTGACTGAAATCTCGTTTCTTTGAGTTTTTCGCTAGTCAGCGGTGACCAGTGAGAAGAACACTTGCCGCTTGGGCAAGGATTTCTCCGTGAAGCTATGTTAAATCAGAAAATGCGAATAAAAATAGAATTCTGAACCTTCTTAATTTTTTTACAGTTTTTTTAATCAAATTTCCTTTCATTTATTTGTTTAATGCAAAATTTCGATGTCGAAATAATTCTTGTTGAATAAAGAAATTTTTTCCAGTCATTCATTTTTGAAAATCCATAAATTTTTGTTTTACTGAATTTTTTTTAATTCTGTGTTGATTCACAATTATTAAAAATTGGTAAAATAGGTGAAAATATAATTTAGTAGAATATATTCTAATCAAAACATTTTTTATTATTTTAATGATTGAAAAAGTTAAAAAATTATTTACAAACAGTACAATTTAAGTGATTCGATTAATGAAAGTTCAATGATAAATATTGACATTTAAAATTTATAGAAAAATAAAATTAAAAAAAATTGGTTTACATTAATTAGTAGACATTTAGGAATTAAAACCCATGTGAAATCAGAAAATGCGAATGAAAATAGAATTCTGAACCTCCTTAATTTTGTTTAACGATTTTTTATATCAAATTTACTTTAATTTATTTGTGTAATGGAAAACAGACATTTTGATATCAACAAAATGTGTGTTGTTGAATGAAAGCATTTTCTTCTATCATTAGTATTCAGTTTTGAAAATTATTAAATTTTCGATTAATTTATTAGTTTTTCCAAATTTTTCGTTGGTTCGCAGTTATTGAAAATTGATAGAATAGGTGAAAATGTAATTAGGTAGAAAAACTACTAATTAAATAATTTTTTACTATTTCAATGATTGAAATAGTGAAAAATTACTTGGAAACAGTAAAATTTAACTGATTTATTTTAAGATAGTCCGATGAAAAATATCCTCGTTTAAAGTTTATAGAAGATAAAATCAAAAATTATTAATTTATATTAATTAGTAGATGTTATTAAGCTTCTCAGTATAAATATTCCTGCTTCATCATTTTGTTAACTAATTCTTTATTTATAAAAACAACATATGTGACGTGATCTGAGAAAAGGACCTACTGTCCAAAAAATCGATTTTCAGATTATGATTGATTCTATAAGTTCTATTACTAATCTTTAATTGACACAATATGAAATTCCGAAATTATGGTTCTTAAACAAAACATCAATTGACAAAGACAATATTTCATAACATAATATATTAACGTCATTTTGAAGCTTGATAATTTCTTGTAATAATTTTTTAAATAATTATTATCATTTATGATTTACATATTTTAAACAATGTTTGTCATAAAGTTTTGAAATTTCCAATAGTAATGCCTTTTAATGACTATTATCGTTTATAATTTATATGCCCCATAATAATAATATATAATTATATTTCCAATATTCTATAACACTATAAATTATATGATTTATATATTATTTTATTATTCCAATGCCATATTTATATTGTTTCTTATTCACTATAATAATGTTTTTTATAATGTTTGTCACTGACAAGTTTTAGAATTTCAACTAGCAACATCTTTTTGTTAACTTATATTAATATTGTATTATTTATTATAATATATAATCAATTATAATTATTATTATATTTTATTATTATATTCTTCCTTTATTATTATAATATTTTAAATAATCATTTTTGTTACTTTCAAGTTTTTAGAATTTCGACAAGCAAAATATTTTATTACCTATTTTCATTTATTATTTATCCATCCCATCATAATATATGTATAATAATATTCTTAATAATTGATAACATTATATATTATTTTTTTATTTTTTATTACATATTTTTTCCATTGTTTTTTTATATTACACATGTAATATATTTTCATATATTATTATTTTGATTACCTATTATTTAAACATTCAATTTTCTAATTTATATTATTTATTATTTATCATCATATTATTCGTCACTAGTTTTAGAATTTCGAATTTCCATTTCTCAAAATTTATTTTCGTACCCATTTCTCGTATATTTTCAGCATGCACGTTTTGACGGAAGAC
This sequence comes from Platygaster orseoliae, assembly GCA_030522825.1. Classification (NCBI taxonomy): domain Eukaryota; kingdom Metazoa; phylum Arthropoda; class Insecta; order Hymenoptera; family Platygastridae; genus Platygaster; species Platygaster orseoliae. Next base: position 15,171 of record JAPYZL010115345.1, read on the forward strand.
ACGATTTCAAGGGAAATTAAAGACGGAAAATTATATTCGAAAAGATTACTGACAAAAACGAACCGTGCCCCGAAATGGGCTGAAAGATTTGTAACCATAAAAGTGGCAAAAATTATCGAAGAGAGCATCATTGATCCCAAAGAAAAAGTTATTGTGACTTATACAAAAAATATTGGCAACACCAAAGTCATGGTAGATTTCATATTATTATTTTTTTTATTTTCGAAAGATCCCTTTCTTGAATAAATCTTTTTACCTTTCAATTCTTGCAGAGCATCACAGAAAAAGTCGTGTACAAAGTTTCGGACGAAAATTCAGATTGGACGGTTGCTCGAAGATCTGCTTGGATCGACAGTAACATTTTTGGATTCAGCAGAGCAATCAAAGCTTTCGGCTATGATCGGTACAAGAAGAATTGCTCGAATATGTCGGAGGGCTTCAATTACGTCCTCGCGCATCTGTTTCCTCACACTGCGCAATACGTGCACTCGAACCTTTCACAAATGGTAATTGTAAATACAAAGTTCTTTTTTTAGTATGTAAAGGAATTAAAATTTTCCGTACTAACACCAAATGCATTTAAAACGCTGTTCTGTCGAAGCGACAAAAGTGCTGCTTAAGTTTAAGAAAAAGCCTATTTTCCTCGGCTCGACAGAGAATGAGTATAAAATCTTGATGAGTAGAAGTTTTTGTGGAAAAAAGTAGGGGTGTGCGGGATAGAGAATTTTATGGGTCGAAAAAATTTTATACATGGTCGGGACGGATCCCGAAAATGTTGAAAAATCCCGAAAAAACTGAGAAATCATGAAAAATTCAGAGAATCTTTAAAAAGTTCGGAAAGTTTGAGTAATCACGAGTATTTCAAGAATCCCTAAAATGCCGAGAAATCCCGAAAAATTCAGAGAATCGTTGTAAAGTTCGGAAAATTTGAGTAATCACGAGAATTTCAAGAATCCCAAAAATGTCGGGAAATCCAGAAAAAACCGAGAAATCCCGAAAAGTATAGGGTATCTTTAACCCTTAAAGCGTCATGCTATGTAATAATAACATAAAGCGCCATGTGGGGTTCTGAAATGTACCAGTCCGAAAATTTCAGATTTTATATCAAGTATCCGTTGTATCGATTTGAAAAAAATTCTTTTAACTCTTTTACTGTTCTTTTAGAGCGTAGACAATGTTGCAACCACGGAAAAAGTTTTTGTACTTGTGAGAAAAATGTAATTTGCAGAAAAACATAAATAATGACTTTTTTATAAAAGAACTCATAACTCGTTCAATTTTTTTAATTTTTACCAGAAAATTTAAACTGTTACTTTCGAAACATAGCTCTTTAAGATAAAAATAATTGCTGTAAGGCAGCTTCGAAAAAAGGTATTTATTCGGCAACCTCAAGTTTTTGCACACGTTTCCCATGATGGTCAAATCTTACCTTATCAAAGATATAAGCTCTTATCTTATTTATAATGATAAAATGTAAGAAACGAGCAGTTAAAAAAAAATTAGACACACTTTTTTTCTTATATTTACACTCTTTGAACTCAGCCGAACAATATTTTTCAAAAAATAAATTTCGATTTTTTCGACAATGAACACAAAGCGCCATGTGGGGTACTGAGAGACCCCAAACAAGACAGTGATAGCTTCTCGCGAACGCCAAAGCTGAACCAACCAACGTGGCCACTTACCAATTGTGTCGATCGAAAGAAGAAATATCGAACTAACACTAGAACGTGCCACAGAACCCACACTCAAGAAAAAGGCTTCGGCATAACTGCGCGAAAAAAAAGAGAGTTTTAACCCTTAAAACGCTTTAAGGGTTAAAAAGTTCGGAAAATTTGAGTAATATCGAGAATTTAAAAAATCCCGAAATTTTCAAAAATCTTAAGAAGTTCGGGAGTCTAGAGGAACCTGGAATTCCGAAAAATCTAGTAATTCCGATAACTCCTCAAGTATAGAAATTTTGGGAGTGTAAAGTATTTAAACATCTATTATTATTAATTTAATTCAAAATTTCTGAGAATTTAAAGAATCCCGAAAGTGTCGGGAAATCCCGAAAAATCTAGAGAATCTTTGAAAAGTTCGAAAAATTTGAGTAACCGCGAGAATTTCAAGAATGCTGAAAATGTCGGGAAATCCCGAAAAATCTAGGGAATCTTTGAAAAGTTCGGGAAATTTAAGTAATCGTGAGAATTTGAAGAATCCCAAAAATGTCAGGAAATCCAGAAAATCTCGGGAAATCCTTAACAAACTGAGAAATCCCGAAAAATCAAGGGAATCTTTCAAAAGTTGGGAAAATTTGAGTAATTATAAGAATTTCAAGAATCCCGAAAATGTCCATAAATCTCAAAAAATCTAAGGAATCTTTTGAAAGTTCGATAAATTTGATAAACCACGAAAATTTCAAGAATCCCGAAAATTTTGAGAATCTAGAGAATCCAGGAATTCCAAAAAATCTCATAATTCCGATTACTCCTCAACTATAAAAATGTTACGATTGTAATTTGTATATTACTCAAATATCTACTATTACAAAAAGTCGAGAATCGATCAATGCTGATCAATTCAATATTTTGGAACCTCAGAGTAATATCGTCTACTCTGAAAACTAAAGTTCATGTACATCAATGTCATTGAAAATTTGTAGTACTTAAAATTTAGATACTCATAAAGGCAAGCTTAATCTTTGTTACATAAAAAACCAAAAAGATTATCGTGTTTCAAGATGATCTTTATAGTTTTCATTAAGTTAACCTTCTACACAAGGTTTTATTTTTGACTTTCTAGTGAAAATTAATTGTCTTGGAAATATGTCGACAAGGAAACCGGAAGTGTCAGTCATATAAATGTTGATTTATTCTACATATCTAATATTCACGATTTAACCGAAATTTCACGACATAACAAATTCGAGTCGTCTCCTAGAGAATACAGTTTAATATTGATTTTGAGATTTTTTCGAAATATTTATGAAATTAACAATTTTACAGAAATAAAATGTAACGATGTTGTAGATCTTAATTTTTTTGAATGAAAAAACTTTAGGATAAAATGGGGATCAGGATGTTCGAAAATTTAAAGTTTTTTGGAGAAAGAACAACTAACAAATTTTTGAATTATGAAAATTTGGCACGCTATAAAATTTCAGGAATGCTATAAATTTCTGGAAACTCGAAAAGTCCGGGAAATCCCGAAAGTGTCGAAAAATTCCAAAAAATCTAGAGAATCTTTAAAAAGTTCAGAAAATTTGAATAATCACGAAAATTTCAAAAATCCCGAATATGTTGGGAAATCCCGAAAATTATAGGGATTCTTTGAAAATGTCCAAAAATTTGAGTAATCACGAGAATTTCAAGATTCCCGACAATGTCGGAAAATCCTTAAAAAACCAATAAATCCCGAAAAATCTAGGGAATCTTTGAAAAGTTCGGAAAATTTGAGTAATCAAGAGAATTTTAAGAATCCCGAAAATGTCAGGAAAACCCGAAAATGTTGGGAAATACCGAAAATCTCGGGAAATGCTCTTTTCCGACCCATCTCGAAATCGAGGTTCCCGAAAAGTCGGGATCTAGCACATCCCTAGCAAAAAGTATTTGTAAAATAATGTTAACAATAACTCACGAACGAAGGGAGTGCACAGTACGTAATCTAGTTGAAATTTTCTTTTTTTTTTTTTCAGGCAGACCAAGCAACACACATGAACCTCCAACACACGTTCCAAGAGAAGGCGGAAAAAATGAAGGACGCTGCAAAAAAAGCCAAAGATTTGGCGAAACAAAAAACGAACCCAATTTCTCTGGCCTACCAGCAAAATCAGTGAATTTTCTCCGCTCTTTTTCACCATTCCTGCAGAAACTGCCACGCGGACTTTTGTACATATAAAAAAAAAGTCATAAAATTACTGTACTGCGTATTATTCAGTCATGTAAATAAATCTACCAAAAATAATCACGATAGGAAACTTTTTCTTCATAAAAAAAATTTATTTCACCATTATGAACAAAAAATAAAGTGCGAGTATCGAAAACTCTACGTACAATGTATTTACACATGAAAAGACTCCAAACAAAACTGTTTTGGCACTACAAAAATCATTCCAATAATATTCTCTTCTTTTTTTTTGTACACACTTAAAAGTTAATCCAAAAATCACAATAAATAACACCGTGCCACGAATAATTTCCGATCAAAACTTCGCGTTCGAAAAATACTAGCAAATCCATTCCAAGATCCCATTTTTTGCTTTTACTTCCCAAACCTAAAATTCTTATCACGCAATGTAACCAGATTAAATTGTACAAGAGGGTAAGAAAAACTGGGGGGCTTATCTTAATACGGAGGCGGCTGATGTTGATAAGGATGTTGAGGAGGTTGATTCAAGTTCCTCTGAAGATGAGCAACGAGTTGCGGCGTTGTTTGCTGCACGTTGCTGGCTTGTTGCTGTTGCTGAACGTGTTGCTGCTGTTGCTGGATCATCATCTGGTGGCGCATGCGTTGCTGGTTCATCTATTGTTCGAAAACAGAAAGAAATCATAAAGATCAGTTGCTGGAAGACTAGAAAATGAGTCCTAGTAAGCGAAATTTACCGCTTGCTGCAGATGCTGTTGCTGCTGCTGCTGATTTGGTTGCATGCCCACGTTGGGCCCTCCGACGCCACTCACGACAGTGCTACCAGTTTGTCGATACGGTGGTGCTGGTTGATTTTGGACCCCACCTCCCATGGGTCCCATGGTGTTCATCGTCACATTCGGTGACTGCAAGAACCACAAATTTATGTGATTCAGTGGCGGTCCCAAGGGGAAGGAAATGAGGGAAATTTCCCTCCGCAAGAGCTCCATGTCTTACGAATGGTTGAAAACTTTTATCAAATTTAAAAACTCCAAGAACGAAAAGTTGAGAATTTTTGACATGTTGAAAACTTATAATATATCGGTAATCCTTACACAGTTTTGCATTTTTAAAAACTTGAATTTTGAAAAAACAGAATATTTCATGGAAAATTTCAACATTACCGAAAATTTTTGTGAATTTAATAATTTTTTAACTTTTGGATATATTTCATTTCAAATCGAAAATACATTAAAAATGTCAATTTTAAAAATCCAATAACGAATTTTGAAAGTTCATATACAGTTTTTAATTTTTCCAAACTTGAATTTTGAAAAAATAAAAAATTTCATGAAAATTTTAACAGTGCCGAAAATGTAAAAAAATTTTTGCGAATTCAATAATTTTTGAATTTCCTCGATGTTGAGTTTAAAATCTAAAATACATTAAAAATGTCAATTTTAAAAATTTCGTATCAAATTTTCAAACTCGAGGAACGAAAATGTTAAGAATTTTTGACATCTTAAAAAATTTTGAAAATTATAATATATCGGTAATCCTTACACAGTTTTCAATTTTCAAAAACTTGAATTGTGACAAAACAGAATATTTCGTGGAAATTGCAACATTACCGAAAATTTTTGTGAATTCAATAATTTTTTAACTTTTGGATATGTTCAATTTCAAATCGAACATACATTAAAAATGTCAATTTTAAAATTCCAATAACGATTTTGAAAATTATGATATTTCGAAAGTACATATACAGTTTTTAATTTTTCCAAACTTCAAATTTTGAAAAAATAGAAAATTTCATGAAAATTTTAACAGTACCGAAAATGTAAAAAAAATTTTACGAATTCAATAATTTTTGAATTTCTTCTATGTTGAATTTAAAATCTAAAATACATTAAAAATGTCAATTTTAAAAATTTCGTATTAAATTTTAAAACTTCAGGAACGAAAATGTTAAGAATTTTTGACATCTTAAAATATTTTGAAAATTATGATACATCGGAAATACTTACACAGTTTTTAATTTTTCAAGACTTGAATTGTGAAAAAAATAGAAAATTTCAACATAACCTAAAATTTTGAAAAATTTTGCGAACTCAATAATTGTTGAACTTTTTGGATATGTTCAATTTCAAATCTAAAATTAAAAATACATTAAAAATGTCAATTTTAAAAATTTCGTATCAAATTTCAAACTCTATGAACGAAAACGTTGAGAATTTTTGACATCTTGAATAATTTTGAAAATTATGATACATCGGAAATCCTTATACAGTTTTTGATTTTCAAAAACTTGAATTTTGAAAAAATAGAAAATTTCGTGAAAATTTCAACATTACCGACAATTTTTGTGAATTCAATAATTTTCGAACTTTTTAGATATGTTTAATTTAAAATATAAAATAATAAAAAATGTCAAATTTAAAAATTTTGTGTCGAATTTTAAACTTCAAGAACGAAAATGTTGAGAATATTTAACATCTTGAAAAATTTTGAAAATTATGATACATTGGAAATCCTTATACAGTTTTCAATTTGTCCAAACTTGAATTTTGAAAAAAATAGAAAATTTCGTTACAATTTCAACACTACGGAAATTTTGAAAATTTTTGCAAATTCAATAATTTTTGAACTTTTTGGATATGTTTAATTTCAAATATAAAATACATTAAAAAATGTATTACATATTATAATTTTTTATGATATTTTTATTATCATACAAGTTTTTCTATAAACAACTGAACATTTGCGCATAATTTATGCTGTAGGCTGAACATTCCGATAACATTATCTTTGCATTTTTGGTCCAAGTCATTTTTGGTCCAAGTTAATTTCCCCTCCCAAGAACCATTTCTGGGATTACCCCTGTGTGATTTCGACTACACCCTCATTAGAAGTTGCACTATGAAACTTGAACATGATTGTAGAACTTTACTCAAGCCTTAAACTGTTCCAAAACTGTCTTACCTGAAGATAAGGCGGCCTGGCAGCACCCGATTGCATTCTCTGCTGCTGCTGCATGTACTCCTGGTTCCTCTGCGAGTTCATCATTTGCTGTTGGCTTTGGAACATAATATTCTGTTGCTGGCTCATCATTCCCTGCTGTTGCTGCAGCATTTGCTGCTGCTGCTGGGCCTGTTGCTGGCTCTGCTGGGGCGTTGGTTGCTGCTGGGCCAGCATCTGCTGCCCTCCGTAACCGGCGTAATTCTGGTTCATTCCTTTCAAACACCATTTACCAATTAACATCAACTACATTATAGTACAACCTCGATAACGATGATTGGCTGAGTATTTAGAAGTTTCACTTTTTGAGACTTCTTGTGTATGTTTATGGTGGGTCCTACTGAAATGGGAAATAATATTTTCAGAATAATGGTCATTCGGGAAAATGACCGGGAATCGTAGGACATTAGAAGTTACACTTATTATTCTTATCTATATGATAGGATAGGTTAGGTTGACTGAGATTAGTTAATTACTGAAACATTTACCTTGCTGCATTCCAGAGTACATTCCTTGTTGCTGTTGCTGTTGCTGCTGCTGTTGTTGCTGCTGCTGCTGTTGCTGAGCGAACATGTTCTGCTGAGGGTTCATGCCTGGCGCGGCATGTTGGGCCCTGAGGGTCTGCCTAATATACTGCTGCCTCTGCATGCCCTGGAAAGCAGGGCCTGGAACTTGCGCTGGAGTGGGCTGTTGCTGCTGAGACCCCATGTACTGATTCGTTGGTATTCTCATGCGAAGCATATTCGAAAGCGCTTGTTTCGACTGGTTGTTCATGCCAGGACGCTCGTACCTTGGTCCCGCCACCTGGGGATATTTCTTCAAATTCCGAATTTTCATTCTTTTTTTAGGTTCTTAATTTATATATTGTTTTTTTCATTGAATTTGTTTGTTGATTGTTTTTTTCATTGATTTTGGTGGAAATTTACTTGGGGTGTGGGGGATCCCGATTTTTCGGGAATCCCGAGTTCGGGATAGATTGGGACATGTTTTTTCCTGAGATTTTCGGAATTTCCCGAATTGGATAGCATTTCTGAAATTTTATAACATGCTAAATTCTTCTTTTCTCTCCAAGTTCTTTCTCCAAAAAAATGTAAATTTTCGAAAATCCTGATCCCCATTTTTTTCTAAAGTTTTTTCATTCAAAAAAATTAAGATTTACAAGATGATTACATTTTATTTCTGTTAAGTTATCAATTTCACAAATATCTCGAAAAAATCTCTGAATCGCTATCAATTTGTATTCTTTAGGCGACGATTTGAATTTTTTAAGTCATTTCAAATTTCGGTTACATCGTGAATATGAGATATGTAGAATAGATCGACACTTATATGACTCCCACTTCCGATTTCCTTGTAGACATATTTCCCAGACAATTACTTTTCACTAGAAAGTCAAGAATAAGACCTTGTGTTGAAGGTTAACTTAATGAAAACTATAAAGATTATCTTGAAATACGATAATCTTTTTGATGTTCTATGTAACAAATATTAAGCTTGCCTTTATGAGTATCTAAATTTTAAGCACTACACATTTCCAATGACATTGATTGTACATGAACTTTAGTTTTCAGAGTAAACGATATTACTCTGAGGTTCCAAAACATTGAATTAATCAGCATTTATCGATTCTTGATTTTTTGTAATAATAGGTATTTAAGTACTATACAATCCCAACATTTTTTTAGTTGAGGAGTTATCGGAGTTACTAGATTTTTCGGAATTCCTGGATTCTTTAGATTCTCAAACTTCTCAAAATTCTCGAAATTGTCGGGATTCTGGAAATTCTCGTGATTACCCAAATTTTTCGAACTTTTTAAAAATTTCCTATATTTTTCGGGATTTCTCGGTTTTTTCTATTTCTATAGTTGAAAAGTTATTGAAATTACTAGATTTTTCGGAATTCCTGGATTTTCTAAACTCCTAAACTCTCAATATCCTCGAAATTTTTGAGATTCTTGAAATTCTCGTGATTACTCAAATTTTCCGAACTTTTTAAAGATTCCTTAGATTTTTTAGTTTTTTCTATTTTTATAGTTGAGGAGTTATCGAAATTACTAGATTTTTCGGAATTCCTAGATTCTCTAGATTACCAAACTTATCAAGATTCTTGAAATTTTCGGGATTCTTGAAATTCTCGTTAGGGGTCGTCCATAAATTACGTAACGCAATTTTCGATATTTTTTGACACCCCCTCCCCCCCCTCTGTCCCGCAATTCTCCCTAAGCGCCAACACAGGATGTCACGTTTGGTCTGACCCCCCCCCCCCCCCAGAGCGGTACGTAATTTATGAACGACCCCCTATTCCTCAAATTTGCCGAACCTTTTTAAGATTCTTCTGATTTTTCGGGATTTCTCGGTTTTTTCTATTTTTATAGTTGAGGAGTTATTGAAATTACTTACTAGATTTTTCGAGATTTCCTGGTTTTTTCGGGATTTTTCCCGACCCCATGTAAAATTTCCCGACACATCTCGACTCGAGAAATTCTCTATTCCGCACACCCCTAGTATTTATCGATTTTTGACCTTTTGTACTAATAGATATTTGACATTTCTAATAACATTTCTATAGTTGAGGAGTAATCAGAATTACTAGATTTTTCGGAATTCCTGGATTCTCTAGATTTCCAAACTTCTCAAGATTCTCGAAATTGTCGGGATTCTTGAAATTCTCGATATTACTTTAATTTTCCGAACTTTTTAAAGATTCCCTAGATTTTTCGGAATTTCTCGGTTTTTTCGGGATTTCCCGACATTTTCGGGATTCTTAAAATTCTCGTGGTTTGTCAAATTTTTCGAATTTTTCAAAGATGTCCTAGATTTTTCGGGATTTCCCGACAATTTCAAGATTTCCTGACATTTTCGGGATTTCCCGACACTTTCGGGATTCTTGAAATTCTCGGAAATTTGTAATTTAATTAATAATAATAGATATTTAAGTACTTTACAATCCTAACATTTATATAGTTGAGGAGTAATCGGAATCACTAGATTTTTCGGAATTCCTGGATTCTCTAGATTCCCAAACTTTTCAAGATACTCGAAATTGTCGGGATTCTTGATATTCTCGATATTATTTCAATTTTCCAAACTTCTTAAAGATTCCCTAGATTTTTCGGGATTCTTGAAATTCTCATAATTACTTATTACTTAAATTTTCCGGACTTTTCAAAGACTTCCTAGATTTTTCTGGATTTTCCAACATTTTAGCGAATTTTTTCGGGATTCTCGAAATTCTCATGATTACTAAAAATTTCCAAACTGTTCAAAGATTCCTTAGTTTTTTCGGTATTCTTGAAATTCTCGTGATTACTCATATTTTCCGAACTTTTCAAAGATTCTCTGGATTTTATCGGGATTTCCTGAAATTTTCGGGATTTCTCGACATTTTCGTGATTCTTGAAATCCTCGTAATTACTCAAATTTTCCGAACTTGTCAAAAATTCCCTAGATTTTTCAGGATTTCCCGACATTTTCGGGATTTCCCAATATTTTCCGAATCCATCCCGACCCCGTGTAAAATTCCCCGACCCGTGAAATTCTCTATTCCGCACACTCCTAAAATTTACCTGTGTAGGCGGTAATTGCTGGCCATAGCCATATTGCTGTGCAGGTGCGTGACCTTGGGGGGTTGGGTACCACTGCTGTTGCGGTGGTTGGTTCGCGAACATTCCCGCTTGTGCCGCCACTTGTGGTTGCTGGTTTCCAAATGGCATTTGCTGCATCTGCTGAGGTTGCTGGTATTGGGGAAATATATAATAAGATAATTAATGTGGTATTCAATTTCGAGATCATGATTTTGACACTTTACAATGAAGATATGAGAAAAAAGTCCTTAATTTCATTCAAATATGAAAACTAAAAAAAACCATTTGTTACATTCTTTGGATTTTAATAAGTACATTTTTGATAATTTTCACCTATTTTCGTTATTTTTTAGTCATATTAATTTTTTTTGTTTGAATTTTCATAGATTTTTAAATTTATCATTCCTATTTTCTTATTTCAACATGAATTTGCATATCATATACATTACTTTAAAATACTCCACGTTATTTAATTTACTATTTTTATCCATTACTTTAAAAATAAAAATTCACAGACTCAATACTTTCAAACTAACCTGCATCTGCTGAGGCATAGGAGCAGTGGGCGTCGAGGCGCCTTTGTTTCGACGGTGGCGCCGCGTTTTCATGGCCTTGCCTTTACCCAAACCAGTCGCACTAGCTCCTGGCACTCCGCTGTTATTTCCTAATCTACCAGGAGAGTCTATACTCATCGGAGTATCAGCTTTTCCTGGTTCCATCTCTTTTTTATCGGGTTCCAAATCCTCCGGTGGCAAAGGTGGAGGTTCCAAGTAGTAACTCGCGTCGCGAATTTGACTGTGCGTGTGATACCGCACGAGTTTCTGCGCGTTTTGGTACGTCAGGGGTTTTCTTTCAAGCTTCACCGCTCGGAACCACGCCAAAGACAAAGGCGCTGGGTTTTTGTGGCCCTCCAGCAATTCCCAAGCTGAGACTTTTTGCATGTCGCAGACTTGCAGACCCTACCATCACAAAAAAAAATGTAATTGTTGGTTTTTCCAAGTGAATTTGAATTTGTGTTCTTTAGGTTACACGCGTAAAAATTCAGTTGATTTTTGCAAAAACTCGTAATTTATTAATATTCATTCTGTAAATTCGGAGAAATGGCCATTTTGTGAATTCGGGCAAAAGGTTTTCGGGAAAATGGTCGGGAACGCATTTTACTTTCCCCTTTTCACCCTTCTTCCACCCCCTCCCCCTCCCACAAAAACTCACCTGTTTCTTATCAATGCTATCAAAACCCGCGATCTTGTTCCCCTTGGTATCCGTCAAATACCCCACGGGCTCGCAAGTAATAACCTCCATCGTGGTCTTCGACAAAGGCAACAACTGCCTAACGAACCCAATACTCTGTGAATTCTTGTCCCCGAGCTCCTTTTTCAACTTTTTCATCAAATTCTGGTAATGCTTCTTGTTCTCGTCCTTCTCCGATTGCGAATCCGACACAAGAGTCGAGTGTATCAAAGTCGACAACATGTCGATCACAGTCGTGAAGAGCTCCGCATTATTATTGTTGTCGATCACGCCGTAACTGACGAGCTGGACCAATAGCATTGCCCAGTCAGTCGTGACAGTAGTATTCCTCTGAATCGTATCGAAAACTCCCCCAACGAGACTGAACCGCAGCTGGAGTGCGTCCAGCAGAATTTCCCGTATTTTCGGGTCCTCGGAACCGATGTTCTTCTCCTCCTTGCTGACAGTGAGGAACTGGGAAAGTTGCGAGTGCAGGGAAGTCAAGAGCTCTTCCCTTTGCTCGTCCTGGCCCTTCAGGCACGTCAGGACCAAGGACAGGAAGGGCTGGTGATTGAACAGCGACAAGGACTTGGACTTTCTGGTTTTGGACCAGTTGCGGGACTCGAGGACTTGCCCGGCAACCTTGAGCACGCGACCTTGAACGTTCGCCGGGAGCTTGGAGACGAGCGGGGCGACGAGCCAAATGGAGCCGGATTTTTTCTCCGTTTTCGAGTTGCTGGAGCCGCTGTTTAACTGGAATACGTCGATCGCGGCTTTGGCGACGGTGTCCAGCCATTGGGTCAGCTCCGTTGACGGCGATGGGAATTGCTATTAGTAGTAATTTGAAAAAAGTAGTAATTAGTTTTAAACTGCCATTAGATAGTACTAGTATTATCCATCAATAACATAGGGTAAGGTGGGGTAAATCCGACCGTGTGGGTAAATCCGACCTCCCTCTGTTTTCGACAATCGAAAGCACTACGCAAACTAATATTAGTGTTG
>JAPYZL010115349.1:0-27709 GCA_030522825.1 Platygaster orseoliae
TCGCAACACGATCGCAGCCCGATCGCATCCCGACCGCGTCTCGATCGCGTCACGATCGCTGAGCGATCGGGATGCGATCGGGCAAGTTTTGCTAGGGTCGTTACTTTAAATTATTGTAAAATAGCCAAACTAAGAAATCTCGAATCCTAAAGCATCATATTCTAGAAATCTATATAAAAATCTATTGCATACTAAAAAATCGTCAAAAACTCTAAAAATACAATTAAAACTGAAAGCACAGAAAATCAATAAATTACCAAGTATTTTGAGGAATACTGTTTTCTGAAATATTCTTCAAAATATAAAAATGTGATCAACTTTTTCTTCTAGATCATAAAATAATGAAAATCTGCATAAACATCTTCATAAAATGCCAGAAAAAAAAAACAAACTATATAGTATCCTTTAGAACTTCATAAATAACTTTAATATATGCATTAAATATTATTTACTCAAAAATCTATGAAAATACTTAAAATTCATAAAACTGGATTCTAGCAAATCGAACTTCAAAAATCAATAAAAAAATTCTCAATAATACAAGATAATACTTCAAATTATACATATTACGTGTTTAAAAAAAAGTACTGCAAAACTCTAGAAAAAGACATTTTTTGTATATTATACAAAATGACACATTTCAAAAAGAACAAATTTCAGCCTGCGAATCGATTTCTAAGATATAATGTTAATGAATTTTTTTAATTTTCAGTTTTTATATTTTTTTCATATCCAAAACATGAATCAAGAACATTCAAATTCTTCATTTTTTTTTTTTTTTTTGATATTCGAGAGAGAAACTTTGTCATTGAAATTGTATGATTTACTTTTGTATTTTGTCTTGTGACAATAACAAGAAATAAACTTTAGGTGGATAATTTCCAACTTGGTAAATTCATAGAAGGATCTAAAATCAACGAGCTGACATTGACTGCCTCGTTCATTGAACAGCGAATATTAAATATTGATTGGCTTGGAATAATTATAACGCTGGTGCAGTGTAGAACAGAGCAGAAAATGACACAAAGTGTCAAGATGTCAATCTGCCTCGGTTCAGGCAGAAATAATTTCATGCTACCCCAGTTTTTGCTCGGAATCAAGAACCTTTTTTTATAAAGGTACATTTTTTAAAAGAACAAATGAATTTTTTTGATAAAATCTGGATTGAAATTATGTTTCTATTCAGATTCTGCTAGAGCCCATAATTTTTTTTTACTCAGTATACATTTTTTGAAATACCAAATCTTTTATTCACAATTTTTTTAAACAATCCTATTAAAAATGCATAATTTCACAGTAAATAAACGATTCCCGGTCATTTTCCCGAATCCAAGTTACCGAATGGTCATTTTTTCGAAATGCCACTATTCCGAACGTATTATTTCCCGAATGGCCATTTTCCCGAAAGTATTTGACCCCGAATGGGGAAAAATAAACTGAATAAACTATTTATATCCCATGAAACGTGTTCTGTATTCTATTTTTTCTTTTTTACAGTATTTTTTTGCATTTTACCCACAATGAAAAATTTCATGCAAGACTTTATCTCAATTTGAAGAACTTTGATTACCATTTTCAATTTTCCCAAGTTCAGGTAGAACAGAAATTCCCAAACTCTTCAAAGTACTTTTGAATATTAAGGTTACTTCTCATTTTGATCACAAAACAACGTGATCTCGCTTCGGAAAACTCATCGAGCCACACAATAACGCCCTACGACACTTTTTCCGCGCTTCAGCTTTATCGCAAAAACTCGCCCGGAGTCGTTTCGTAAAAAAAAGGCATCTTTGCTTGGGAAATCGCCTTGCAAACACATTCGAATGGCGAAACGAGTCGAGAAAATCGTAGCCAGGAAGCGTTTATCCCGTGTCGAAAATGGGATCGTGATTACGCGCTTCTGTCGCTCTACAAAATGAAAGAAAAGGAAAAATACGGCCCGAAATTTTCCTCCCTTGCTGTTTTCCCGACCTATTTTCCATCTTTATCGACGTGCATATCAAAGCGTTTCAAATCAACTGACAGAATTCCGTCTCATTGAGGAATAATGAGAGAATCTGGATTACTGTAAAATTAGAAAAACTGTAATTTATTCATGAAATTAAATTTTTTCGATAATGATATCGAAAAATCCAACAAAAAATTACGTATTTGGGAAATAATGAGAAATAAAAGAAGATGAAAATTGGAATTGGGATCATTCGTGAGAACTCAGAAAACTCTGTTCAATTATGGAAATTGTTATATTTATGGAATTTTGAGGAAGCAGAGAATATTCCACCGTATAAAAATTTTCAATGTCTTAAAAGTTTTATTAAAAAGGAAAAAATTTCGATCAATCATGAGAAAATTAAAAATATTGGAATGTTCTGAGATTGTCAATTATTATTCCAGAAAATCTAAAAAATTGTATATCATACAGAAACAGTTATAATTATTCAAATTATAAACTACGGAGATGGTCAATAATTTTGAAATCATCAATGAGAATGTATGTATCTGGAAATTCATAATTATTACCAAGAACATTGTAAATTTTAAAGATAGTTCAAAAATGTTAGGAAAATGAAGAAAATATTAATTTATACTATGAATGTTACAAAAAATCAGAGAATTCTGTTAAATTACTAAAACTCTGATGTTTAGGAAATTTCAAACAATTCAAAAATATTTTACCATTTGAAAAATAACAATATTTTGAAAATTTAATTAAAAACGAAATTTCAATGAATCATGAGTGTTTGAAGAATATTGTCATGTAAAGAGATTGTCAATCATTATTCTAAATAATATAAAAAATTTTCTTATCGTACTAAAACTAGAATATTTTTTTAAAATTTCAGAAGAGAAATACGTTACTGTACTGAGATCATCAATTATTGTGAAAACTGAAATGGAAATTTCTGTACTCAGAAAATCATGAAAAATCACAATAGCATTGAAAATTTATATTGAAAAACTCAGAAAGTTCTGTTACATTACGAATACTGTAATATTAATAAATTTTCAAAGAATCGAAGAATTTTTCACTGTATGAAAATCTTTCGATAACTTTTAAAACTTCGATCAAATCCAAGAAATTTCATAGAATCATGAAAAATTATAAAACTGTTATAAATTTTAAAATTTTTAATCGTATAAACATTGTCACTAATTTCGAAAACTTCAAGAAAAATCTATATATTCGGAAAATCATAAAAAATCACAAAAACTCTGAAAATTGAAATTACCGCCAGTAGTCCAGAAAATTGTAAAAATTCATGACGATTCAAAAAATGGTGTTTTATTTTGTGAGTTGCGAAAAACTAAGAAAATTTTATCAAATTACTAAGAATATAATTAGTATGAAATTTTGAAAAATAAGAAAAAATCATTGTGTGAAAATCTTCGATTATTATCAAGACATTAATAAAAATGATAAAATTTTATGAACCATAAAAAATCAAAGAATTGTAAAAATATTTAGATATTGTAAATTATTCTACGAATTCAAAAAATTAGAGGAATTTTTTAAATTGATGAGTTTCAAAATTTTAGGAATTGACGACAATGCTAAAATATTCACCAGATTTTTTGGATATCATCAACTGTTGATAAGTTTTGTAGAATGTAAAAATTTCCGAATGAGAATTCAGAAAATGGTGTTTTATTTTGTGAATTGTAAAAAACTAAAAAATTCTCTTCAATCACGCAAAATGTAATTTATACGAAATGTTGAAGGATCAAAAAAAATCATTGTGTGAAAATCTTCGATTATTTTTAAGACTTCAATGATAACGATAAAATTTTATGAATCATAAAAAATCGGAAAATTGTAGAAATTTCATTCATTGCAAATTATTCTACAAATACGAAAAATCCTGAGACATATAATTTAAAAAAATTTTTAAAATTGAGTAGTTTTTAAAATTTCAGGAATCGACAACGATACCAAAATATTCGCCAGATTTGTTGGATTTCATCAAAGTTGATAAGTTGGGTCACGGCTGCCAGATTATACGAAAAAATCCGTATTAGACAAGGACAAGCTTACGTCTTTTTTGACGATAGACAGAGAAGACAAAACAGAATCTGGCAGCTCTGAGTTGGGTAGAATGTGAAAATTTCTACGATTTTCGTAAAACTACGAAAACTGTATGAAATTTTGGATTCCAAGTTTCGGAGTCCATAGTTGCACATTGTTTATATTCATAAGTATGAAAGTTAATTGAATTCACTCAAGTAATTTTAAAGTCACTCAAGTTTAGATTTTTTGTTTGTTTGTAGTATTTTTCATATTTCTCCCCAGATTTTCAGAACTTCATGGATTTTTAGAATTTTCGTTAAATGTTGAAAGAGAAATTAGAGTGAAAAATGAATTGTTGAAGGATCAAAACACATCATTGTGTGAGAATCTTCGATGATTTTTAAGACTTCAATGATAACGATAATATTTTATGTATCATAAAAAATCGGAAAATAGTAAAAAGTTTAGATATTGCAAATTATTTTACAAATGAAAAAATTCTGAGACATATCATTTTAAATAATTGTATACATTGAGTAGTTTTCAAAATTCCAGGAATCGACAACGATACTAAAATATTCGACAGATTTTTTGTATTTCATTAAATGTTGATAAGTTTTGTTGAATATAAAAATTTCTACAAATTTCGTAAAACTACGAAAACTGTATGAAATTGCCAAAATTTTCCAAAATCGAATAATATTTATTCGATGATATCATTGATTTTAAGGATAACTTTAATAAAAATCCAAATTGTAAATCAATATTTATAACAATCGTGAAAAAAGGATGAAATAGATGAAAAAAGAAACAATTACAAAATAATTCATGAAATAAGCTTGATATGAAAAAAGTTACCAATAAAACTGAGCATGAAAAATAATTAAAAAAAAGTAAAAATGATGAAAAATATTCTTACTCTAAATCTGGAGAACATGACAAATGGTTTTCTGTTAGTTCTTGAATTCTAAAAGAATTCAGAATTTCGATTTTACTCACTTCAAAATAACAATAATTCTGGTTTCAGAAGAATTATAATTATAAATTGTTAACAAAGATAAAGTAGAAAAAAAAAGAAATTAATTTGACCCAGTGAGTAAGAAAAAAAAAGAATATACGAAAATCTAAAAAACATTAAACTCTAGAGCTTTGAATTCTAGAAATTTCAACAGAAGTTCATTGAAATATCAAAAAATATTTGGAATCGTAAAAAACACTGAAGAAATACCAAAAGTATAAATATTATATGAAAGAACTGTTTTCTGAAAAATCTGAACAAGTATGTACGATCTACGAAACTTTGAATTCCAGATTATTACATTCTAAAAAAACGTACATAATATTTTCAGAAATACTGAAATCTATGAAAATACTATCTAATTATACAATATCTCATAAACATATGAAAAAATATACAAAAATGTAAAAAATCTATAAGATGTTCAAAATTTACGTAGATATTATTTTCTCAAACATTTTTCAAAATATTGGAAATCTATTGAATTCAGAATTCTAGAGCATCAAATTCTAGAAATGTATTTATCAATCTACAAATAAATTCCCAAAAAACTAGAATTTACAAAAAAAAATGAAGATCAAAAAACTTTGAACTCTGCAACTTCCAGTTCTAGAAATTTATGTAGAAATTCATTGAGATAAAAAAAAAATTTTTTTATAATCAACAGGCTTCGAATAAATACTAAAATGGCGAAGATTTTATAATGAAAATCATAAGATATCGATAATTGTAACAGATAATACAAGACTTTCTTAATCTTCGAAAATCACAAAAACTGAGAAGTACTCCGAAAATTTTTAAATCGAAATATATTTAAAATCTCACAGTCGTTACTGCGAAATTTCCGACCAACGCCGATCACAGGAGACGACTATCAATGACTTTCATCCAGAGTTTGCCATCGTGCCAATCTTTCATAACACGGGAACGGAATAATAATTTTTTTCCATGATAGTGGTTCTGATCCCATGGGAATTTCGCGTGGAAAAGACATGATTCAATTTGCACTTTGAAGTTTTATGGAGGGGTGCGTTTTGGGAGCTTATGCGAAATTGGTCCTGAGTGAGTCGTTGCTCGGGTTGTTTCAGTTGATTAGGAACAAAGTTTTCGTGGATTTTTTTTTCTTATCATAGTTTTTGGAATGTCAATCTAAACGGAAAACTTTCACTAATCGAATTTCATTCTCTAGAAAAGTAAGTATATAACTGCAAAAAACATTTTCCAAATGATAAAATAATGTAAAGAATAAAAATTTTCTATCATTTCTCGGATTCAATGTCGATAACTAAAATCAATTTATTCTTGTGGAATTTTCGACATTCAAATGCTTCACATCTTTTTCCTCTTAAAGTTGCAGTAATAAAACAAAAAAAATGGAACTTAGTTTGCGGAAAGTGCACTTAAATCTAATGAGGAAGGAAAACCCCTGCATTTTCAAAAGAGTCAACGGAGTAAAGTTTTTTTTGTTGGAAATATTTACCTTTTAATTGAGAGTTCTGAAGAACACTTTGCATGTTCTGACTTTTTCTTCGAGTAATTTGTTTCTACGTTTTCAAAAGTAAATTTCAGAATGGTTCGACAAGACAGACTGGTTTTTATTTTTTTATTTTAATTACAAAAGAATAATTTATTTTACCTCTTTGAAGTTAAAATACAGTTTTTTTGGAACTACTTATGACTATCAGTTTTTTTACAATCCTAATAAACAAAACATTTTTTACTTTAATTTCTCTTTCAACATTTAACAAAAATTCTAGAAATCCATAAAATCTGGGGAAATATAATTATCTCAAAAATATATGGAAATATATAAAATTCTGATAACTTTCATTTCAAGAGAATCAAATTTTGGAAAAATTGTTAAAATTTAATAATATCAGAAACTGATACAAGTTGTAAAAATACTGGATATATATGAAAAATACTAGAAACAAAAAAAAATCTAAACCTGAATGACTTTAAAATTACTTAAGTGAATTCAGTTAACTTTCATACTTACAAATATAAAAAATGTACAACTATGGACTCCAAAACTTGTTATCCAAAATTTCATACAGTTTTCGTAGTTTCACCAAATTTGTAGAAATTTTCACATTCTACACAACTTATCAACATTTAATGAAATCCAAAAAATCTGGCGAATATTTTAGTATCGTTGTCGATTCCTGAAATTTTGAAAACTACTCAATTTTGATCCATAAAATTTTATCGTTATCATTGAAGTCTTAAAAATCATCGAAGATTTTCACACAATGATTTTTTTTGATCCTTCAACATTTCATATAAATTACATTTTGCGTAATTGAAGAGAATTTTTTAGTTTTTTACAATTCGCAAAATAAAACACCATTTTCTAAATTCTCATTCGGAAATTTTTACATTCTACAAAACTTATCAACAGTTGATATCCAAAAAATCTGGTGAATATTTTAGCATCGTCGTCAATTCCTACAATCTTGAAACTCATCAATTTAAAAAATTTTTCTAAATTAACTAGCCTCTAATTTTTTGAATTCGTAGAATAATTTACAATATCTAAATATTTTTACAATTCTTTGATTTTTTATGGTTCATAAAATTTCGCAACTCACAAAAGAAAACACTATTTTTTGAATTGTCATGAATTTTTACAATTTTCTGGACTATTGGCGGTAATTTCAATTTTCAGAGTTTTTGTGATTTCTTATGATTTTCCGAATACATAGATTTTTCTTGAAGTTTTCGAAATTAGTGACAATCTTCGTACGATAAACGTTTTTTTAATGTAAAGATTTTAAAATTTATTACAGTTTTAGTGTGATAACAAAACTTTGAAAGTTTCTAGAATAACAATTAACAGTCTTTGAACATGTCAATATTCTTTAATTTTTCATGATTCTATGAAATTTCTTGGATTTGATCGAAGTTTTAAAAGTTATCGAAAGATTTTCATACAGTGAAATTTTAATAATATTACAGTATTTGTAATTTAACAGAACTTTCTGAATTTTTCAAAATAAATTTTCAATGCTATTGTGATTTTTCATGATTTTCTGAGTACAGAAAATTCCATTTAAGTTTTCAAAATTATTGATGTTCTCAGTACAGTAACGTATTTCTATTCTGAAAATTTGAATAAATATAATATTTTTAGTACCTTAAGAAAATTTTTTACATTATTTAGAATAGTGATTGGAAATCTCTTTTCATGATAATATTCTTCAAACATTCATGATTCATTGAAATTTCGTTTTTATTTAAATTTTCGAAATATTGTCATTTTTCAAATTATGAAATATTTTTGAATTGTTTCAAATTTCGTAAACACCAGAGTTTTAGTAATTTAACAGAATTCTCTGAGTTTTTTGACATTCATAGTATAAATTAAAATTTTCTTAATTTTCCAAAAAATTTTGAACTATCTTCAAAATGTACTGTGTTCTTGGTATTAATCATGAATTTCCAGATACATAGATGTTCATTAAAGATTTAAAAACTATTGATGATCTCCGTACTTTATAATTTTAATAATTATCACAGTTTGTGTATGACATATGTATAGAATATATTCTTCGATTTTTTACGGTTCATTAAATTTTATAATTTTTATTGAAGTCTTGAAAGTACCTTATCGAAGATCTTCACACAATGATTTTTTTTTATTCTTCAAAATTTTATACAAAATACATTCTTTCAAATCACGAACTTCAAAAAATTGAGTTATAAAATCCATCAGGCAGAGTTTTTTTCCCAAAAACACCACCTGAATATTTTTGAACTGAATACATAGCTGTTTCAACACAATTTGACAAAAAGAATTTTTTTGGCAGCAGTAGCTAATTTTTTTGTTGCAAGAGCACAATCAATATGCATAAAACTCCATTGGATAGTAATTGTGCTGTGGTAACAAAAAATATTTATTGAGGCAACAACAAAAAAAGCTATGAATGCGAAAAAAATTCGTTGTGATTAAATTTGCACGTTTTCTGCTGATATAATAAACATTTTTTTTGCATAACAAAACGAATTTTTTTGTAGCAGTAGCTTATTTTTCTGTTTCTTCAAACAAATTTTTTTTCTACCAGAGAACAATCGTTATACATAAAACTCCATTGCATAGTAATTATTGTGCTCTGGTAGAAAAAAATATTTGTTGAGGCAACAAAAAAATAAACTACGAATACAAAAACAATTTGTTGTTAAAACAGCAAATTTTTTTGCTGATACAACAAAAATTATTTTTTGCATAAAAAACGAATTTTTTCTGGAAGTACGTTATTTTTCTGTTGCATCAAAAATTTTTTTTCTTTAAAAGCTCTATAATTATGCATAAAACTTCATTGCATAATAATTGTGCTCTGGTTGCAGAAAATATAAGTTGAGGCAACAAAAAAATAAGCCAACAATGGAAAAAAAATTCGTTGTGTGTAACATCACAAATGTTATGTAAAACATTACATTTTTTTTTGCATGAAAAAACGAATTTCTTTGCAGCAGTAGCTTATTTTTTGTAGCCTCAAAAAATCTTTTACCATCATTATGCATAAAACTCCATTCCATAGTAATTATGCTCTGATAGCAGTAAATATTAAAATTTGTTGAGGCAACAAAAAAAAATCGTTCCCTTAAATTATATTGAAACACCGCATCTTTTTGCTACTACAGCAAATCCCTCTTTCTCCATACACAATACATTTTTCTCTCTAATCTCCCTTCTCTTTCAACCCCTTCTCGCAATCTGGCAAAGAACCCTATGAAAACGTGAAAGATCGCGGCATAAATAAAACGTAATCCGAATTTCACGAGTTGGCATCTGGTTTCAATGATCGAGAGCTTAATAATTGAAAAATGAAGTACTGCACGATAGTTCGACAAGGGACTCAATTTTCATGGGTCGCAAGTGCTGGCAACGATTCGAAGAAAGGCCTCAGGAAAGCTTCCAGGGCTCACCTTTCGGCCGGGGAAATTTATACGGAGTAGAAACCGCTATCTTTTAATTTATGCGACGAGCGGGAATTTAATATTCTTGAAACGTCGGCTGCGCGTGCCGTCGCGGAAAGCTCCGTTAGCGCGTGCACCTACGGAAATGCTCTAAGGGCCACCTTTACAGCGAGTCCTTTGCATATCAATAAAGAGTTAACATCCACTTCGCCAAGTCCTCGTCTACGACTCGGTTTATTTCTTACTTTTCACTTTTTTTCCTACGGATATCGATGACATTGACAATTTTTTTTAATCCCTCCCCCCTTTCCTTTTAGGGTCTTCGCTAGTCCATCATCCTGAAATTTGAAAAAAACTGATTTCTTTTAGATCCCAAAAATCATTGGCAACCTTTCCGACAGCATTCCTCTTCTTGAAAACCATCCGAGAACAAACAAACAAAAAGTTGCCCCACCTGACGTTCCCATGAAATGTCTCTAGTGGCGGTTCTAGGATTTTACTTTAGGAAGGGCTCCTTTTTGTCATTGAATTTTTTTGTGAATATAACCAATAGCATAACTACATCTCGTATAGATGTGTTCCACTCCGAAAAATAGGCTGCCCCCCCCCCTTCCCCAAAAATTCATTGAATTCCGGCTTTTTTAAAGTTTTAAGATATTCTGAAATGCCTAAGACACTTCTCAAGATGTCATATTTAAAATTCTGAAACACTTTCAAGGGCATTTTTTGGAATTCTCAGACAGTCTCTAATATCCAAGACACTTGCTTAAGTGTCTTATTTGAAATTCTGAGACACTTAAATGTACCTCATTCAGAATATTGAGACATTTTCAAATTTCTAAGACACTACTTGGGGTATTTTATTAGAGTTATAATACAATTTTATACATTTAAGACACTTCTTGAAGTGTCTAATTCAAATTTCCATACACTTCTCGAAGTCGCCTAGACACTTTCAAAAGAGCCTTTTTTGAATTTGAAAACCTCTTGAAGTATCTTCATCGAAATTACAAAACACTTTCAAATGTATCAGACACTCTGTCACAGAGTATCATTTTCAAAGGTTCAATATATTTAGAAATATTGTATGAAACAATTCTCATAAAGTTTTATTTAAAATTCTAAGACACATTAAAGTATCTTTTTAGAAATTCTTTGACACTCTCGAATATTCATGACACTCCTCAAAGTGTCTTATTCAAATTTCATGGGTACTTCAATGTGTCTCATTGGGAATTAAAAGGAACTTTTGAATTTCCAAGAAACCTTTAAAGGTCATTTATTGGTATTTCCAGACACTTTCAAACGTCTAAGACACTTTGAAAAGTGCCTTACTCGAAATTTGAGGACTTTTTGTAGTATGTTTTTCGGAACTTCAAAACCATCTTAAATGTCTTAGTCTCTTATCAAGTGTCTATTTCAAACTTCCAAAGTATTCAGAAACGTCTAAAGCACTTCTCAAAATGTCTTATTTGAAATTCTAAGACACTTCGGAGTGTCTCATTCCGAGTTTTTATACACTCTCGAATATCCAAAACACTCATCGAAATGTCTTATTTTAATTTCTTAGACACTTAAATGTGTCATATCCGGAATTTCAAGACACTTTCTAACATCTCAGACACTACTTGGAGTATCTTATTCGAGCTATAAAGACACTTTTCGAAGTCTCTTTGACACTTTAGAAAGTGTCTCATTTGAAATTTCGAAACGTTTTGAAGTATCTGTTTCGAAAATCTTAGACACTCTCAAATGTCCAAGACACTTCTAAAGAAATCATATTTGAAATTCTAAGGCACGTCGGAGTGTGTTATGCGGAATTTTTAGACCATCTCGAATATCTTAGGCACTGCTTAGAGTGTCTAAATTGATATTCTGAGACACTTCAATGTATCTTATTCGGAATTCTAAGACTTTTAAATTAACACGACACTTGAAAAGTCTTTTATTTAAATTCCAAGACATTTTAAAACGTCTTAGACACTTCTCAAGACTCTGAAACACTTTCGAAAGTTCCTCATTCTGAATTCGAAGACTTTTCAAAATATCTTTTCAGAAATTCTAAGACACTTCGGATTGTCTCATTCGGAGTTCTCATACATTCTCTAATATCCAAAACACTCATCAAAGTGTCTTATTTCAATTTCTAAGACACACGAATGTGTCATATTCAGAATTCCAAGGCACTTGTTAATGTCGAAGACACTTTTTGGAGTGTCTTATTAGAACTATGAAGACACTTTTCGAAGTCTCTTTAACACGTTAGAAAGTACCTCATTTATAATTTAAAAACCTTTTGGAGTATCTCTTTCGAAATTCTTAGACACTCTCTAACGTGCAAGGTACTTCTCAAGAAGTCTTATGTTAAATTTTAAGACAAGCCAGAGTGTCTTATATGGAATTTTTAGACTCTCGAACATTATAGACACTCTTTAAAGTGTCTTATTTGATATTCTAAGACACTTCAATGTATCTTATTCAGAATTCTAAGACTCTCAAATAAACTTGACACTTGAAAAGTATTTTATTTAAATTCCAAGACATTTTAAAACGTTAAAGACACTTTTCGAGGTCTCTGAAACACTTTCGAAAGTTCCTCATCCCTAATTCGAATACCTTTTAAAGTATCTTTTCAGGAATTCTAAGACACTTCGAAGTGTCTCATTTGGAGTTCTTATACACTCTCGAATATCCAAAACACTCATCGAAGTGTCTTATTTTAATTTCTTAGACACTTAAATGTATCATATCCGGAATTCCAAGACACTTTCTAACCTCTAAGACACTTCTTGAAGTATCTTATTCGAGCTATGAAGACACTTTTCGAAGTCTCTTTGACACTTAAGCAAGTGCCTCATTTGAAATTCGGAAACCTTATTTGAAATTCTAAGACACGTCGGAGTATCTTGTACGGAATTTTTAGACCATCTCGAATATCTTAGACATTCCTCCAAGTGTCTTATTTCATATTCTAAGACACTTCAATGTATCTTATTCGGAATCCTAAGACTCCTAAATTAACTTGACACTTGAAAAGTGTTTTATTCAAATTCCATGATATTTTAAAACGTTTAAAACACTTCTCGAAGCCTCTGAAACACTTTCGAAAGTTCCTTATCCATAATTCGAAGACCTTTTGAAGTATCTTTTCAGGAATTCTAAGACACTTCGAAGTGTCTCATTCGGAGTTCTTATACACTCTCTTATATTCAAGGCACTCATCGAAGTGTCTCATTTTAATTTACTAGACACTTTAACGTGTCATATTCGGAATTCCAAGACACTTTCTAACGTCTAAGACACTTCTTGGAGTATCTTATTTGAGCTATGAAGACACTTTTCGAAGTCTCTTTGACACTTAAGAAAATGCCTCATTTGAAATTTGTAAACCTTTGAAGTATCTGTTTCAACATTCTTAGACACTCTCAAATGTCCAAAACACTTCTAAAGAAGTCTTAATTGAAATTCTAAGACACGTTAGAGTGTCTTATACAGAATTTTCAGACCATCTCAAATATCTTAGACACTCCTTCAAGTGTCTTTAATTTAAAAACCTTTCAAAGTACTTTTTCATTAATTCTAAGACACTTTTAAATGGCTTAGATACTTATATGAGTGACTCCCTCAAAAACAATATATTCAGAAATGTATAACACACTTCCAAAGATGGTTTTTTCTAATATAATGACACTTTAGAGTGTATTCTCATTTGTTCTGTAACATTGTAGGTGAGTTGTAAATTCATTACTATCAATTACAGTAACATTGTCGATTGTGATTCAATTTGTAATACGTAAAATTGATACATCGTATTCGCACATATATATCGAAATTGTCTTTTTCTTGTAGGTCAATGCTTTCCACTGTTTATAAAATTTATTCAAAAAATGGAAATATTCTCTCGTCCTTGCCAAAATCACTCTTCACTACAAGTATACTACTTTTTCTATGTATTTAGCAGAAAAGGATTGCCGGTTTGTTTTTTTTGGAGCGGGGGGCTTCAGCCCTCATAGCCCACCCTTTGGACACGCCATTGAATATCTCCCAATGTCATCGTTATTCAGTTACAAGGTTTATTCAAATATTGAAACCCCGGCAGTTTTATCGCACGTCACGGAAACGAGGACGAGCATTGGCTGAAAGTGAAAACAATATTGTTATGCTTCATATTCGGAAATTCGTAAGGGAGTTGATGAATGAATTTGTGGACGTTCATGAAATATTGATGAGAATTTCAATCCTTGTATGCTACTGGTGTCAACGCATTGATCGTCGTAATTTTAAAGGAACGCCGAAGCCAAAGCGTCCGATAAAAATGCGTTCGAGCGTAGGGGAAGTTGAATGGGTGCAAAGTTTTCCAGTGCAAGCACGTTCGGCGTTAAACAATGGAAGAATTTATCGATTTGAGTAGTTTTTTGATAGATGAGATAGGAAGCTTTGGCTTTTTACGGAGTTGACAATTTTCTGGGAAAAATTTTGGCGTTCACGAATTTAGTTTTTATATGTCAAAGATAATCTGAAGGATGAAACTTTTAAATATAATGCAGTTACTGTAAAAAAAGTATGTTTGAACTACCTTAGTAATGAATTTAATGTAATCGTTAGGATCTGAGACAATATCAGTTAAGCTTTTCATCGGTGTTCCAGCAATCTCTATCCGCTGGATTCTCACATTTTCTGTAATTCGCATTATGCAGTGACTATCAATTGAGTTGATGCATCCGTGGATAAGCTCACGAGAGCAGATAATTTCTGCTGGAAATTACGGTAATGCACAATTCTGGCCAATAAATTACAATGGTATTTAACTAGTAAGTCGTCATTCAATTGGCCAAAATATCCTCGACGTGAATTTCAAGAAAAGTTAGTTCATTTGATGCACTTCACTTTGGAGGGATTTTTTATTAACTCCTATGATAAAACTTTAGATGAAAAAAGAAACAATTACAAAATAATGAATTAAATAAAAAAGATTGATATGAAAAAAAATTTGTCAATAAAAGTAAACATAAAAAATAATAAAAATAAGTAAAAATTATCAAAAGTGTTTTTATCCAAAATCTGGAGAACATGACAAATGGTTTTCTGTTAGTTTTTGAATTGTAAAAGAATTCAGAATTTTTGATTTCACTAACTTGAAAATAACAACAATCCTGGTTTAAGAAGAACTATAATCATAAATTGTTGGCAAAGATAAAGTAGAAAAAAAAATAAAGAAATTGATTTGACCCAGTGAGTAGAAAAAAAAAAGAATTTACGAAAATCTAAAAAACATTTAACTCTGGAGCTTTGAATTCTAGAAATTTCAACAAAAGTTCATAAAAATATCAAAAAATACTTCAAATCGTAAAAACCACTGAAGAAATACCAAAAGTATAAAAATTATATAAAACAGCTGTTTTCTGAAAATTCTGAACAAGTACGTACGATTTATGAAATTGTGAATTCTAGACTATTGAATTCGATAAAGACGTTCTAAAAGTTTTTAGAAACAGTATAAATCTATAAAAATCTTATCAAATTTTACAAAATCTCATACACACATTAAAAAGTATGCAAAAATGTAAAAATCTATAAGATATTCAAAATTAAGGTAGATATTATTTTCCCAGACATCTTTCAAAATATTGGAAATCTATTGAATTCAGAATTCTAGAGCATCAAATTCTAAAACTCTATGTATCAATCTACAAATAAATTCCAAAAAAATTAGAATTTACAAAAAAATTTATATCAAAAAAACTTTGAACTCTGCAACTTCTAGTTCTAGAAATTGATGTAGAAATTCATTGAAATACGGAAAATTATTTTTTATAATCAACAGGCTTTGAATAATTACTAAAATTACGAGGATTTTTTAATAAAATTGTATTCTAAAAAATCTGAACAAATACGTACGATCTATGAAATTGTGAATTCTAGATTATTGAATTTTAAAAAGAGGTACAAAAAATTTTTAGAAATAATAGTAGAAATCTATTGAAATACTATCAAACTTCACAAAATCCCAAAAACATATTAAAAAGAATTAAAAAATGTAAAAAATCGATAAGATACTCCAAATTTACGTAAATAGTATTTTCTCAGACATCTTTCAGAATATTAGAAATCTATTGAATTCAGAATTCTAGAGCATCAAATTCTAGAAATCTATTTACCAATCTACAAATAAATTTAAAAAAAACTAGAATACACACAAAAAATGAAAGTTAAAAAAACTTTCAACTCTCCAACTACCAGTTCTAGAAATTGATGTAGAAATTCATTGAAATACGAAAAATTATTTTTATAATTAACAATCTTTGAATAAATACTAAAATGGCGAAGATTTTATAATAAAATTGTATTTTTAAAAATTTTAACGAAATACGCACGATCTAATAAATTTAAATTCTAGAACACAGTTTTTTTGAAAAACGTATAAAAAATCTAGGAATACTAGTAATCTATACAAATACCATAAAACGCTATAAAATCTTTATAAAAGTTTTAAAATAAAAATCTATAAATATGTAAAATCTACCTAGACTTTATTTTTCCGGACATCTTTGAAAATGCTAGAAATCTGTTGAATTCAGAATCCTTTAAATCTTTATATCGTACTACTAATAAATTAGAAATCTATTAAAATATTATGAATTCAGAATGATACTAAATTCCAATAATTTCGCATTGAATTCTAGAAATCTGTAAAGTGAATCATAAAATTCCAAGAAATCTATTTAAAAAAACCAAAAATACGACATAATTGTATTAGTATCATAAAATACGGAAATTTCAAAAATTCCTGAAATATTTAAAACATATATTTCTTTCGGCATTTCATGATTTTTAATCTTCGACGATCTGCCTCCAGTTATAAAATTTTTTAATTTTACCAATTTCGGAGTTCAGGCACAAAAATTTTTCATATACGTATTCAATAAGATAAAACTCAATTTTTGTGAGTCACTAAGGTTAGAATTTTCATTTTTCTAACACTTTAAGTATTTTTCATATTTTCCCATCACCTATACAACTTTTAAAATTTTCTCATATTATGAATTCCAATACAGCTTTCTGCGATTCGATGCTCTAGGAATCAAAGTGATCTAAAAATTTTTCATATTCCATAGATTTTTCAGAATTTTTTTCTTTTGCGTACACCCATGATAAAAATAAATCGGCTTGAAGAGAATGAATCTGATAATCATCATCCTAACCACTTATTTTCCTGTCATGTCTTTTTCATGTGTTCCCCAATTTTCCACCTTCTCGGTTTCTCTCACGAAACTCAAGAAATCGATCATCCAGCTCCTGCTTTGTCATCCAGCTTATCGGCAATAACTAAACCGACCCCTTCATATCTCGCCAATATTTCTCTACCAAAGATCTTGTTCCTGAATTGAAGGCGAAAGCACCTACTCTGTCTCCATCCTCCCTTGCATCAATCTCTTCCATTCCACTGTTGCATGCACAGATACAATTCCGTTTATTCCAAGACAAAGAGCACCAAGATGAAAACTATTGGAGAAAAGACAACTGCAAGTACGTTATGTGTAAGAATTTATCTGACAGATAAAAGCGTCTTCCTGAATTTATCCGGAACTTAGATGTACATATACCATTTGAAAATGATAAGTTTCAAGAAGAAAAAAGTGAAAATCCTATCTCACATCTGAATTTTGCATTGACTCCATGCTTTTGAGGAATGAATCAAACCTAGCTTCAGAAGTCTATTCATCACCATGTCAGGTATTCATGTGATGTTCCATCATTCATGCCTGAATAATCAAGAAAAATCATTGGGAGGCGATGTTTTCATGTTTTGTGACAGAAACTCATCTCCTCGCGGAAACGTATAAAAAAGATTTCAATAATCGCTGACGAGCTCGCAAAATGGTACCTCTACCGTATTAGAGAGATTCTTTTGTAAGGGCCCTCGTTCGACAGAAATATGGGGAAAATCCAGCAGCGTACGACGCCGGACTCGAGTTGAAAATCCATAGAACTCACTGAGTGAATGCAACACTTTGCCTTTTGCAAAAATCTCACGAAGATGTTTCTAAGTAACCTACCAATAAATTAGTAACATCTGAGTAATCATCTCATCCACCTCGTTCATCCACTTGAAACTATGAATATTCACAACCCTCGCTTAACCAAAGAAACCTTTAAATTTCTCTTCGTTGGAAAATGGGAAAGCGAGATTAATATTCCCTGCCCTGAAGGAAAACTTGTAATCCGCAATTGACTCTGTTCTATCTTTTGGGTTTGACTATTCGCAGCGTCCTGAAACGGACAATGGATGATATTTCAAGTAGCTCGATGGTTTCTTTCATCGGGGAGAGTGTCAAAATGCAAAGTTCCATTGAAATACGTTTTTCTCAGCTCCGTCTTTTCCTCCTGTGGCGAATATCTCGGCCAGGTTTGCTCGTCGCTCTTCAAGGCCTTCATTTCCGGATATTCAAATGCGCTCAAACATCATTCCGTCGGCAGTTAGCGTTCTACTGGATGAATCTGGTCTCTGGGATAACGTGCCACCTGAGGGTAGTACACGTGAAAAAAAATTTTGCTGGAGCAGCAAATTTTTCCAACAATATCAGTTACTCGAGTGATTCCTGTACACGAAACAAGGCGATTGCCTTAACTTCAGGACTCTATATACTGCTGTGCAACAGACATCTATAATTCAAGCTGCAAACGTTGGAAGACAACGGAATTGGAAAATATCTCTGGCGTTCCAGAGTGTCGTTAGGATGAAACAAGCCATAAGAAAAGAAGAAAGGGCAGCGATAAAGTACGCCTAGGTATTTTCACAGTGCAGTAGAAATCTTTATTTTACCGTGCCAGGAAGCATTCGAAGTAAGGCAATCACGCATCGTTTTCTCAAAACAAGGTTCATTCGAACGTACTTTCGTTCCAGCAGTGGTGTGTCCAGAGGGTGGGCTATGGGGGCTGAATCCCCTCCCCCCCCCCAAAAAAAAAAACAAATCAGCAATCCTTTTCTGCTAAATACATAGAAAAAGTAGTATACTTGTAGTGAAGAGTGATTTTGGAGATGACGGAAGAACATTTCCATTTTTTGAATAAATTTTATAAACAGTGGAAAGCATTGACCTACAAGAAAAAGACGATTTCGATATAAATGTGCGAATACGATGTATTACTTTAACGTATCACAAATTGAATCACTATCAACATTGTTACTGTAATTAATAGTAATGAATTTACAATTCACAATGTTTTAGTACAAATTAGAAGACACTCTGAAGTGTCATTATATAAAAAAAAAACATCTTTGGAAGTGTGTTAGACATTCCTGAATATCTTGATTTTGAAAAAGTCACTCATATAAGTATCTAAGACATTTAAAAGTGTCTTAGAATTACTGAAAAGTTACTTTGAAAGGTTTTTAAATTAAAAACACTTGAAGGAGTGTCTAAGATATTCAGGATGGTCTAAAAATTCTGTATAAGACACTCTAACGTGTCTTAGAATTTCAAAAAAGACTTCTTTAGAAGTGTTTTTGACATTTCAAAGTGTCTAGGAATTGTGAAATAGATACTTCAAAAGGTCTCCAAATTTCAAATGAGGCACTTTGCAAGGTGTTAAAGGGACTTCGAAAAGTGTCTTCATAGTTCTAATAAGACACTCCAAGAAGTGTCTTAGACATAAACAAGTGTTTTGGAATTTCGAATGTGACATATTCGAGTGTCTTAGAAATTAAAATAAGACACTTCGATGAGTGTCTTAGATATTAGAGAGTGTATAAGAAGTCCTAATGAGACACTCCGAAGTGTCTTAGAATTCCTGAAAAGATACTTTGAAAGGTCTTCCAATTCAGAATCAGGAACTTTCAAATATGTTTCAGAGGCTTCGAGAAGTGTCATAGACGTTTTAAAATGTCTTGGAATTTAAATAAAACACTTTTTAAGTGTCTTGTTAATTTAGGAGTCTTAGATTTCTGTATAAGATACATTGAAGTGTATTATAATATGAAACAAGACACTTGAACGAGTGTCTAAGATATTCGAGACGGTCTAGAAATTCCGTATAAGACACTCCGACGTGTCTTAGAATTTCGAATAAGACTTCTTAAGAAGTGACTTGGACATTTGAGAGTGTCTAAGAATTTTGAAACAGATACTTTAAAAGGTTTCCAAATTTCAAATGAGGCACTTTCTTAAGTGTCAAAGAGACTTCGAAAAGTGTCTTCATAGCTCGAATAAGATACTCCAAGAAGTGTCATAGACGTTAGAAAGTGTCTTGGAATTCTGAATTTGACACATGTAAGTGTCTAAGAAATTAAAATAAGACACTTCGATGAGTGTTTTAGATATTAGAGAGTGTATAAGAACCCCGAATGAGCCACTTCAAAGTGTCTTAGAATTTCAAATAAGACATTTTGAGAAGTGTTTTAGACGTTTCTGAATATCTTGAAAATTTGAAATAAACACTTGATCAGAGACTAAGACATTTGAGAAGGTTTTGAAATTCCGAAAAATATACTACAAAAAGTCCTCAAATTTCGAATAAGGCACTTTCTAAAATGTCTTAGACGTTTGAAAGTGTCTGGAAATACAAATAAAGGACCTTTAAAAGTTTCTTGGCAATTCAAAAGTTCCTTATAATTCCGAATAAGACACTTTGAAGTGTCTTTGAAATTTGAATAAGACACTATCAGGAGTGTCTAGAATATACGAGAGTGTCAAAGAATTTCTAAAAAGACACTTCAAAGTTCCTTAGAATATCAAATAAAACTTGAGAAGTGTTTCACACAATATTTGTAAATATATTGGACCTTTGAAAAAGATACTCTGTGACAGAGTGTCTGATACATTTGAAAGTGTTTTGTAATTTCGATGAAGATACTTCAAGAGGTTTTCAAATTTCAAAAAGGCTCTTTTGAAAGTGTCTAGGAGACTTCGAGAGGTGTGTGAAAATTTTGAATTAGAAGTGTTTTACAAGTATAAAATTGTATTTTAACTCTAATAAAATCCCCTAAGTAGTGTTTTAGAAATTAGAAAGTGTCTCTATATTCTGAATGTATTATATTTAAGTGTCTCAGAATTTTACATAAGACACTTCAGCAAGTGTCTTGGATATTAGAGAATGTCTGAGAATTCCGAAAGAATCACTTGAAAGTGTTTCAGAATTTTAAATATTACATCTTGAGAAGTATCTTAGGCGTTTCTGAATGTCTTAAAACTTTAAAAAAGCCGGAATTCATTGAGTTTTTGGGGGAAGGGGGGGAAGCCTATTTTCTGGAGTGGAACACATCTACAGGAGATGTAGTTACGCCATTGGTTATATTCACAAAAAATTCAATGACAAATTGGAGCCCTCCTCAAAGTAAAATCCTAGAACCTCCACTGCTTTCCAGATTAATTACTGTAGAAAATTCATGGAACTGTGTAAAACTTGGAAAGTTGTCACAAATAATCTTCAACTAGCACATTTGTCATCGCACCATAACTAGTCCCAAACTTATGAGTGACAGTTTTAAAGTTTCCAAGCTCGAGAAGACTGGAAGATGATTCTTGGGTTAAACTGTACAATAATTGTATCTCACCTGTTAAGTGTCACTTGATAAAATTATTTTAATTAAACTCCTGGTTTACAACTTTGATGACGATTTCGTCGTGTAGGGAAAATGAAATTATGATATTTCTTTCGTGCTTTTAGAACGAGCTGTAATAACGTTTTATCTCCAGCCACGCTCATATAAGAAACCCGATGGTTTCCTTGCGAAACTGGCACTGAGCCTACGTGGTAATTTCGCCCTTACTGCCTGTTAGTTTTTACAACTTTTGGAGGCAGAGGAAGAGGAAATTTTCCGGCGTTAAGGCAATACTGATGAAAATTAATCGCGACGAATTTCGTGGATGTATCGCATATTAGATTGAAAAAACAGGTTCTTCAAGTTGGGGGAATTGTGACTGAAAATAGATGGACGAGAAAGTTTAATAATAGAACTCAAAAAACATGAAAAAAGTTGCAAAATACACTATAATGAATGTACAAAATACTGATAAGTATGTCCTCTGAAGAAAAATTTGAACTTCTGTGAATTGGGGAATTATAACAATTAACAGAAATCTCAAAATGAAAAAAATGTAGAAGAATCATGATTGTGTCAAAATTTGAAGAATGGAGAAATTCAGATATTTTGTAAAACTTGCAATTAGTAATTTCAAAATTTACGTTATTTGGAACATTTTAGCAAGTTTTGTTATTCATTCATAATTTCATTCATTTTTTCCACTATATAGGAACTCCATGAATTATTATAATTTTTAAATTTTCAAGAAGACTGACTGACATTCTGAAAATTTAAGAATTTCTCGAAATTGTAAAAATGTGGTGGATGAAGTAAATTCAAAAAGTTGTCAAGACATTGTAAAATTTCAGGGATTGTGAGAATGTTAATATTGTAAAATGTCACTCATTTTTATGAATTTTGATTCGTCTATATGAATTTTTCAATCGCGAAATTATGAAAATGTGGAAAAATCATAAACATGTCAAAATTCACAGAATTTGGAAATTCAGATATCTTAAACTTAGTAATTTCAGAATTTACGTTATTTGGGATATATTAGCAGATTTCGTTATTCCATCATAATTTCCTAAATTGTGTCTTCAGTATAAGAACCACGTGAATGAATATAATTTTGAAATTTCCAAGAAGACTGGCATTTTGAAATTTCACTACATTTTGTAAAAATAAAAAGATTGAGAAATTTTTGAATTCGTAAAAATGTGGTTGATAAGCGAAATAATGAAAGTTGTCAGACATTTGAAAATTTCAGAGATGGCAAGAATTTGAATAATTGTAAAACGACACTAATTTTTATGAATTTCAAATCCTCTATATGAATTTAAGAAAATCACAAAAATTAGAAAAATGTAGAAAACTCATAAATATGTCAAAATTTAGAGAATATGGAAATTCAGATTTTTTCTTAAACTCAGTATTTTTAGAATTTCAGTTATTTGGAACATTTTAGCAGATTTTGTGATTCCGTCATCATATCCAAAATTTTTACCACGCTATAAAAACCTTGTGAATTGTTAAAATTTTTAAATTTTCAAGAATACTGATATTCTAAAAATTCACTTAATTTTCTAAAATTCAAATATTCAAGAAATCTCCGGAATTGTAGTAATGTAATTAATAAGGAAAATTCAAAAAGTTGTCAGACATATGAAAATTTTGGAGATTGAAAACATTCCAATATTTTAAAAAATCACTTATTTTTATGAATTTTCAGTCTTCTACATGGATTTACAAATATAACAAAATTGGGAAAATGTAAAAAAATCATAAATGTTTCCTAATTCGAAGAATTTGTAAATTGAGATATTTTTTTTAACTCAGTATTTTCAAAATTTACGTTATTTGAAACATATCAACAGATTTTTTTATTCTATCATAATTTCATAAATTTGGAAATTCAGATTTCTTAAACTTAGAAATTTCAGAATTTACGTTATTTGGGATAAATTAGCATATTTTGTTATTTTATCATAATTTCATAAATTTTTGCAACGCTATAATAACCTCGTGAATTGTTATAATTTTAAAACTTCCAAGAAGTCTAATATTCTGAAAATTCACTAAATTTTGTAAAATTGAAATATTTAAGAAATTTTTGAATTCCTACAAATGTGTTTGATAAGGAAAGTTATAAAAGTTGCTAAAAATTTGAAAATTTTGGGGATCGCAAGAATTTCAATATTGTCAAAATTACCCATTTTTATGAATTTCCAGTCTTCCAGATGGATTTACAAAAATCACGAAATTCGAAAAATGTAGAAAAATCATAAATGTTTCAAAATTGAAAAAATTTGGTAATTCATATAATTTTTGGAAAGGGAATGTGATATACAGGTATTTGTGTGTTTTTTGGTTGTGGTTTTTTATGTAACGTGGTTTTGAAATTGAGAATGTTATTTATTTGTTAGTTATTCCTGAAGATGGCCACAAAATTTGGTCGAAATCTCGAAGAAAAAAGTTAAATAAAGGAATTATTGACCTTCACTCGGAGAGAACTTTTCTTGTTGATTGTCAGTATTTTCAGAATGTACGTTATTTAGAAAATATTAGCAGATTTTTTTATTATATCCTAATTTCATAAATTATTCCCACTCTATAGGAACCCCGTGAATTATTATAATTTTGAAATTTTCAAGACTGATATTTTGACAATTCACTCAATTTTCTAAAATTCAAACATCAAACCAATTTCCCAAGTTGTGAGAATGTAATTGATAAGGGAAATTTGAAATGTTGTGAGACATTTAAAAATTCGGCGATTGCGAGAATTTCAATATTGTGAAAATTCACTCAATTTTCTGCGTACTAAATATAAAGATATTAAAATTTAGAAATTATGATAATAAAGATGTTTTAACTATCAGCAATTTTATTTCAAAAGTTTCAGTTATTCCGAACATTTCGACAAAATTTAAAAAATGTCGTAAATAAATTTGGGAGGTGTTAATCCATTTTAATATAGACTTAATAATAAAAATGTTCAATTCTGTAGAACTCGTTGATCTTATAGTACAATAATCGTGAATAATAATCATCATTCATAATTAAAAAATTTACTTATTATGCTATCAAACTTGTTATTATATTACAATGTTATCATGAAACTAACTCATTATGTCGCTACATATACCAACGAAATAAGGAGGAAATCCCCACATTACTTATCGAAATATTGATATCTCTACTAAATTTTACTTTCTTGCACTCAAACAAATTCCAAAAGTTTTCTACAAAATTTTCCTCCCCCAAATTTGAGGGTAGGCCAAAACCTCAAAACCAGACACTGAAACCCCTTTTTTATCAACGCTATCGTTTTCCATTTTCACGTATCGAGTTATCTTCCCTTTACTCTTTGTTCCATGTAAAATAACGAGATTACTCTGGCAGTGCCTTCCTGGAATTTTGAAAGATACGACAAAGCAGCAAAAAGCTGATATAGGAACGAAGTTCTGATACACCAGCAATCGAAGATGAGCCAGTGTAAGAGAAAATAGCACGAGTGCTCGTAAGCGAGAAAAAGAGACTTGTTGGATAAAAAAGGGCCTGAAGGAGGAACACGAACTCGCGAGAATGAAGTTTGCGAAACGTACATCTGACGAGTTTCCTTTGACTGCGCGATCATGTTGCTTTTCACCTCGATTCGAGCACCTCTCAAGTAAATAGCACGACTTAATCGAAAAGGGTAGAACACGTGCCACCTTTTGAGAAAAACCTCCGTGTGCAACAAAAGTCGAGGCTGAATTTAATTTACACTTACGAGATTCGGTATTTTCCAGAAGTTTGTTACAGATCTGACTTGAACAGTAATTGAAATCATGGTAAACACTTCGTTCCTATATGGATTGTTAGACTGATGCGATTTCGATCATTTTAATCAGAATTTCAAGCCTGCGCTGCAAATTGCTTCACTTAGAAGCAGCATTTGTGCAGCCAGTAATAACCCACACAACGTATGGGTAACCCGAAGATAATTGAAGCCTGCTCGAAAGATGAACATGTAACACGATCAGTTATTTCGATGCAACTTCAAAGAACGTAGAAGCAGTTTAACGCAGTTTCTCTGGGCTCAAACTTGTTCGACTTCTGTTTATGTGAAATGTATTCAGGCGCGTAAGCAGAGGGGGGGGGGGGGGTTAGGGGTGAAATTCCTTCCTGAAATTAGGGTAAAATTGATTATGATTTACTGTGAGAATAAAAAAATTTAAATAATGGACTTCGAAATCAATGAAAATACAAACAACAAAATAATGCGGGGTTTTTGGGAGAAGGATTTTGAAAAATAAAATAATTAATGAAAATGAAAATTTAAAAAAATTTAGAGGATTTAACACATGGTTTTATGTTAGTTTTGAAATTTAAATAGAATTCAGAATTTTCAATTTCACTAACTCAAAAAAAGCAACAATCGTAATTATGAATTTTTTGCAAGGAAAACGTAGAAAAAAGAAATTTGAGAAATTGTTTTGTCCCAGTGAGTAATAAAAAAAAATTCTTAAACTATTATGGTTTGAATTCTAGAAATTTATACAGAAATTCGTAAATATACCAAAAAGTATTTCGAATTATGAACAAACTCTAAAAAAGTACAAAAAGTATTGGGATTCTTTGAAAGAACTGTTTTCTGAAAAATCTGAAAAAATACGTACAATCTAAAAAACCTGAATTATAGACCATCGAATTAAAAAAAAAACCTTTAAAAAAATCTACAAAAATACTAGAAATATATAAGAATATTATAAAACGCTACAAAATCTTAGAGACACTTCAAAAAGTGCGAAAATGCAAAAAAGATTTGAGATACTCAAAATCTACGTAGATTTAATTTTCCCAGACATCTTTGAAAATACTGGAAATCTATTGAATTCGCAGTTCTAGAAATTTATATAGCAATTTTCATATAGGTAAGAAATCTATTAAAATATTATAAAAAAATCAAAATCGTTGTAAATTCCAATACTTTAGAATCGATTTCTAGAAATTGAGACAGAAATTCATGGAAATATCAAAAAGTATTTCGAATCATCAATAAACTATGAAGAAATATTAACGGTCTTAGAATTCTATAAAGAACTGTTTTACGTAAAATCTGAACAAATAGGTACGATCTAATCAACTTTAAATTCTGGAGAACCAAATTAAAAAAAAACATGTATTTGAATCTAGAGAAATATCAAAAGTCTGTAAGAATATTTTCAAGCGCTGAAAAATCTAATAAACACTTTTAAAAGTACGAAAATATAAAAAATTTAATAGATACTTAAAATCTACGTAGACCTGATTTTCCAAGATGTTTTTGAAAATGCTGGAAATCTATTAAAATTGTATATTTAGAGCATCGAACTTTAGAAATTTATTATATAGCAATATACAGAAAATTATAAATCATTAAAAATACTATAGAAGCTCAAAAAAGAATTATTATTTATTCTTATTCTTATTTTATTTTATTTTTTTTTTCTACAATTTTAATTTATTCTTCTTTTTATTTAATATTAATTTTTATTCTTTTGCATCGAATTCTGTGAAACTGTGAAATTGTCATAGAATTCTACGAAATTCATAAAAATACCAAAAAATACTACAAAATTGTATAAAAACCAAAAAATCCGACAACTTTTGAAATTCCTAAGATACTACAAACATTTTTTTTTTTTTTTTTTTTGAGGATCCTATGATTTTCAAACTTTAGAGATCTGCTTTTGGTAATTAAATTTTCATATTTTACCAATTTCGGAGTTTCAAAGTTACATTAATTTTTTAATCTAGAGTCAAACTTTTTTCATAATCATAAAAAAACAATAAATCTCTAAAAATACTAAAAAATACGAAATTGTAGGTACTGATAGGATAGAAAATGAAATTTTCGAATTTCTTGAAATACTTAAAAAACGCAGGGGGAAAGTGGGGTAATGACGGCATAGTTTTCATTCAGCATCAAAAAACATTCAAAAATTGACATCTTTGATCAAACGAAAGTTAAGATAGCAAGTGTAACTCAAATGCTAACAAAGTATATCGACAGATTGAAAAAATTTTGATTCAAACTAAAAAAAATTAGAATCTTCAAAAAAAGTTGGTTTTCGTCATTTAGAAAAATAGTGGGGTAATGACGGCCACTCTCAAAAACAGACAAAAAATCGCACAAATATCAACACAAATCGCTGTGAATACTTAATGAAGGCTCTGTGAAGGAAAACAAATGGAAATTCGACATTTTTGTTATTGT
>JAPYZL010115399.1:0-10570 GCA_030522825.1 Platygaster orseoliae
GCACTTGCGGGAAATGAAAAAAAATACCAGGGCCATTGTTGCGTTAATCAGTCAGGTAACCCATTGTTTGTCCTCCTCAATCACATATTCCTTGCGGTCGTTGAATAAAGTATTATGTGCGACTAGTTGGAGAAGGGGAATATTCCACGAGCGTGGAGTTTACCGCGCGAGCGTAGCGAGAGCGGTAAACTCCACGCTCGTGGAATATTCCCCTTCTCCAACTAGTCGCACAATATACTATTTGACCTCTCAAATATAAATCCATACACTATCAACTTTATTACTATCAAATCAATATGTTCCTTCGATTACAGATCAGAATTCGAATTAAACTATTTTAAACAATTTATAATTATAACTCGACTCTCAAGAAAAGCGTGAATCCTCGAGATTTCAATGCCTTTAATTCATTTCAGAATTTCCCAAGTAATGGCATCGATTACAAAACACTATTCTGAGACTGCAGACACCCATCATGCAACATACACAAGTATAGAAGGATCGAGATTCAAAAGCAACTCTGTGATAAGCCTGATGAGAATACTGAAGAAGCGTCAAGTAAATAGGCCAAGCAGAAATGCGAGCCTCACCTCTTCACCTTTTGGCAAGCGCGCCTAATTTGTTAGATACAGAACGTCATTGCGGTTCGCTTGTAACTAATGCATCGGTGTTCTAAAAGGAAATGAACTGGGGTTAGGCCTCAAAAAGGGCGGTACGCGTTGCCCGCGGTGATAGTCGATCGATAAAGGAACTCATAAAAGACAACTGTAATCCTGGTATTCATCGTTCATCCTTTGACCGCTGAGTTTTAAGCTAAGGCGAAAAAACTTCTCGTTATAGAAAAGACGTATGCGAATGACTGCCCAGAAATTTGATATGACATTTATGTCTTGGACTGATCAAGTTCCGATTGTTCTATTTCTAATTGTTATTTATGGGAGGCAATAAGTATCTATCTTCTATGGAAACTTGAAAAAAGATTTAAATTTGTCGATAAGTTTGCTTCAATGTTCGGATTTAATTCAATAACAATCAATTGTTTAACATTCTCAAGTGTTTTCAACAAAAACAATTTGTTATTTCTTTATTTTCAGTAGTTACAACTCTTTGCCTATTTTTAAAGTTAACAAATTCCTTTCGTAATGATGTCACTCATTCATTAAACATCATCAATCATTACATTCTTTACAGCTCGAAGATTCCAGAAGCGAAGCAAGACCATAAAAAATCATCCTCCATATACGTGCTTTCGAAAAAACTGGAGCTCTTTAGTGCTTTCAATTTTCCCTTACTCTTCTTTGGAAAAATCCCTGATGCTTCTTTTTTCATAATAGTTTCCTACGATTATAGCCGGTGATTGTATGCTTTAATGAAATTGAATTCCAATGACCGATGAAGGTAAAGACTCGATTCGCTGAACTGTTTTTCTATCGCGTCCGTGCATGCACGTCGCCAGGAAAAGATCACTTCTAAGATTCACTCTAACGACCCCGAAAATCTTCATACAAAAATCGCATTTTTTTCCATAATCAAAGGTGTTCAAGAACAACAAAATCCAGAGTCTGTTGTTAAATACTTTTTTTTTGCAATGAAAGAAGTTTGCCTTTAAAAAATAAAGTGTCTTTTTGAATGAATGATTTTCCGCATCTTTTTTTTTACTTTTTTTTCAATTTCAAAAAAA
The DNA here is from genome assembly GCA_030522825.1 of Platygaster orseoliae. Taxonomy (NCBI): domain Eukaryota; kingdom Metazoa; phylum Arthropoda; class Insecta; order Hymenoptera; family Platygastridae; genus Platygaster; species Platygaster orseoliae. The sequence continues at coordinate 1,682 of JAPYZL010115399.1, forward strand.
AAAACTAATGAGTATAACGATTTCTGTCTTGTTGTAAATAAAGCAAAAAAAAATACTCTCGTTTTCTTACGATACTACTTCAAAAAACCATAAATGAAGGTTGACTTCAGGTCCCAATTATTAACTGATTTACCGACCTTAGTCCTCATAGTAATGGCGCATTATGGCAACGGTTTTATTGCTACGGAAATTTACGCGAGATGCTCAACAAACGATGCATGTCAACGTGACGAATGCGAATTTTCGAGTGGCGCTCGGAATCGTCTACAAGACTCCAAGGCGTCTCCGAAGCTTCGCAGACTCACGCGCTGATTTCGACATTCCTTTCACTTTTATATGATTATCTTCGCAGCCTCTAAAAGTTCTCCCTTTTAAAACTTTATGGTGTCGATCAAAGTTTTATAGTACTTTTTAACACGACTGCGAAATCAGCGAGGAAAAAAGGCAGTCGAAAATTCAGCAATTATGGGTACAAAGTAGGTCTATTGGATGTGTCCGAAAAAGATGAAAAATAATTCTCAAAAACAACTACTCAGATGGATTTTCGAAGTCGACCACACAGAGTTTAGAGTGATTTGTCCTGACCGTTTCTTATACCCGCGGCATTAATTATCCATCATGGGTATCAACTGAGCTGAGGAGGCTTATTACTCAGAAGAAAATTTCACATAGGTTCCCAAAAACTGGGAAACATAGTTTTCCAATCTTTTGCTAAAGAGTTGACGGTATTCACTGGCTAGGCCTCTTTGCCTTCTTTTAAATGCCTATCTACAGCAAGATTTCGTTCCTCCTACCTGGAAGACCTCCCGAGTAACGCCTATCCACAAAAATGGCCCACGAGATGACATAGGGAATTATAGGCCTATTTCTATGCTGAATTTTATTCCCAAGCTTTTTGAGAGGATTATTGTATCTAAATTTACTGTTCTCACTAGGGATATCATTACTTGATCTCAACATGGTTTTGTCAGAAGGAGGTCTTGCATTTCTAACCTTCTCACATTGAATGATTTGATAGTCGATGCATACAATCAGTCAGCCCAGGTCAAAGTTGCATATCTGGATTTTTCAAAGGCCATTGTTTACTTCTTCGTTAATTCGAATCCATAGGTGTTGGGGGTTCGATTTTGGAATGGTTGAGGTTATATTTGTCAGACCGTCGAATGGTTGTGTGTATGGGTGATGTCTCGTCATACTTATACACTCACACCTCTGGTGTTCCACAGTGGTCTCATTTGAGCTCCCAACTGTTTAAGATTTTCATTAATGATCTTATAGGGGTTATAAACCATTCGAGATTGCGTTTGTTTGCGGATGAAGCTAAACTGATTAGGATGGTAGAGGACGATCATGATGGTTTGCTCCTTCAGGACGACTTGTCTAATGTCCTTGATTGGTCGATTTCCAATGGACTTCCGATAAACTTGTCGAAGTGTTGCATTTTGTCCTTCTATCGTAAACGTTCTCCTCTACTTCTCAATTATACTCTTGGTGATTTTTCTTTGGAGAGAGTTTCTTCATTTCATGATTAGAAGAACACATAATTTTGTTATTGTTTGTATTTCGATTGATTTCAAAAGTTAACTATTCCTACTTTTTTCATCTGTACTCGAAATAGTAATTAATTTTACTCTTATTAACCTATTTGAACTCCCAAAACCCTTATTTGCCTACGCGATGACACTTATACAAACAAATACGCTCATTGTCACGTATAAATGCAATATCCGTCGTTATATCTCATATAATCATTCCATCCCATCGACGCAAAAGCCCGCGTCTCCCAACGCCAAATTATCAGCCAATAAATATTTCGAATTGACTTGTAATTGCGTTGATCCATGCCACCCATTTCCGGCCACGATGTTTAACAAGAATTTTCAATAAATTTCGCATTTTTGTTCCTGACGCGGGGACAAAATTACGAGCTCAAGCCAATTAACGATCGTGGATCTGAGCGGGGCATGTGACGGATGCTGTGTATTATACCGCGTCTGCGGGCTTATCACGCGAGCTACTCGCTCGAATTAGCAATAGCACATAGCCGAGTGAGGCAAAAGAATGTAAAATGATGATTGGCCATAGCGGTGGCCAATGGCTTCCCTTCGTTCACTCGAAGGAGCCGCCTCGAATCCACAATCTTATCATAAATACGCGCTCGTAATCACCGATGTCATGCCGTAATCATCGAATCAGCAAGATTTTTTCAACTCCCATTAATTCGCACTTCGATGCTTTCGAAACTTCCCGCTTCGTGCCTGGACTTTCGTAGATTATTATTCAACCGGGTCGAAAGAATTTGGAAAGGATAAAATTTCCGTGATTTTTATATCGGTGACACGGTCGCGTGGTTTCAACATTTCGTGCTCTTTTATATCGAATAAGCAGGATTAGGCTATTTCTGATAGTGAATAAGGATGCCATATAAATATAATTGTTGAATTTGATAGAAATATGCACATGCATATTTTTGCATACAATGCATATTTTCTCCATTTTTTGGAAACAATTGGGAGGTCATAGTGAATTTTGTTAGGGATCTTTAAGATTTTGTATATTCCGTTGAAACTGTTGGAACACGACACATAAAAGACACCGCCTTTTATTTGAAAGTGTTTGAAAATGTGGAACGACATATTGTATAAAGTGCTGTAACCGACAGGTATAATTCGAAGTTGGAGAAATGATACTTTATTTTAACCATATAGTAAAATTATGTCATTTGTAATCTAAATGGTCGGCGGTCACTTTTTCCAATCCGTATTTTCCACTGGATTTATTTTCCACCATATTATTTTTCCAAAATCCCTTTTTTTCCATCTTATTATTTTTTCGACAATTTAGGCTTCAACTTGAATATTCATATTGACAAAGTTTACATAACGTTGAAAAATCAAACGAGAATTATTTTTCTGAGATTTGAATGATGGATTTGAAATTTGAATCAGAGTTTTTGAATTTAGAATTCAAACTTTGAAATTCAAATCAAAATTTCTGAATTTGGAATTCAAATTGCAGAATTTGTATCAGAATTGCCATAATTTTCAAATCTTGAATTTTTTTCACTCAATTCAGTGAATTCTTGAATTCATAATTTGAATTTAAAAATATGAATCAAAATTATTCGAATTCAGTGTAGTTTCACAGTGAATTTTTTCAATTTGTTCTTTCTTTCAGTGAATTCTTAAATTTATTGAGTGAATTTTCGAATTTATAATTTGAATCAGAATTTTTGAATCTAGAATGGGAAATTCAGAATTTAATTCGGAATTTATGAATTGAGAATTTAAATTTCAGAATTTGAATGAAAATTTTGGAATTTTAGATTTCAAATTTCAGAATTTGAACCAAAATTCTCAGAATTATTGTATATTTGAATTTTCGAAAATTTCCTTGTTAGCGGCTTCGTCGAATTTTTTTTCTTACCAAGGTTTCACATTGTTTTTGGTAAATCTCTGAAAAAAATTTTCGTATGATTTGTCACATTTAAACTTTATGAACATGAATATTCGAACAATTATTCTCATTCTTTTATTTTCTCGAGTTTTCTTACTGCATTTTCAACTGTTAACAAACTTCAAGAACTGTCGTTTTCTCGTGTTTTAATACTATATCTTTATACTAAAAAATATCTTATTAATAAATATTTATGAGATGTATTATCTTTATTATCTTTATAAGTTATAATATCTCATAAATAAATAAATAGTATCTTTTTTTTTTGTAAGAATTAAGAGCTGAGCAGAGTGATACGGAGACAATGTTACGACAGTTAGATTTAGGCCAGAATATAAAAAAATGTATTAGAACACATGATCGGAAAAAAATTTAGGACCAAGTTTGTTATATTGTTAAAAAATACAAAAAATATAGTGAAAATGGTACAATTTTAGATTAATTACGTACCATCGGGCATCACATACAACTTCAACTTCTGGAAATTCTATATTTTGTGCGAAAATTTGATATTTACAGCACTTTCATGAAATTTTACATGTTTTTATTTTCTAAGCTTTTGTTAGAGATGTAATGAAATTGGAAAATAAAAAAATTGGAAATTACATAATATGGAAAAAAAGGTCATTTGTAAAAACAGTTGTTGGAAATTACGGAGTAGAAATCCTGAAGTAAAAAATACGGATTGGAAGGGGTGTCCTGAATCAATCTCAATGAATACTTTTCTACATTTGTGATTTTTGAAGCATGTGTTATTGACTTTTTGGCATATGTATACCATTTTATTAGATATTTACATTCATTTGTTAATTGTTATCGTGCATATTTGTATGATCCATGACAATGAGTATTATGCATGTTGAGGATTTTCTAGTGTTCTTATGCATTTCTTAATAGATTCATAGAATTTGAAGCAGCAGATTTCATTAGTTTTTAGATTTTAAGTAGCTAAATGGATTTTTCAGAAAATAATTCATTAATTTTTTCATTTTCCAGTATTCGCAAAAATTTTCAAGATTTTCTAGTATTTGCATGAACATAAAGTTTTTTCGAAATTTCCACAAAGATATATAGAATTCAATACTTATGAATTCAAAGTTAAATTGAGTATGAGTATTTTGATGAATTTTTCAGAAAACAGCTTTCTTGCAGATTTTTAGTACTTCGTGCGAACTCTTGGTACTTTAAGTGTTTTTTAAAATTTCGTCAAAATTTATATATGATTCGAAGAATTTTTCGACATTTTTATCCATTTCAATATAGATTTCTATTATTTTATGCTGTAGGATCCAAAATCTATAGATTTTCAGTAATTTTATGAATTTTTGAATATTTTAAAATTCGAAACAATCTATTACAATTTGCTGTAACCGACAGCGAAATTCTATCTTGCGATATTTTTTTTTATATAAAGAGCAATTTAATTGTTTGCAAAATAGTGTAAAACTGTTATATACATTCCATATTGTAACTTTATTTATTCGAGACTGCATAATGTATTTATGTATAATAGAATGTATTTATAGAAATGAATGTAAATGTTGAATTTTTTCCGACATGGTATATTGCCCTCGTAAACATAATTAAAATCATAACAAAAAAGTATTTATAAGATGAGTAATCAATACTTATTTCTTTACAACATGATTCATTGAAAAAAAAAAAAAAAAAAAATTACAAATTTTCCGTATAATTTACATTGTATGGAAATTTTGTGGAACTGATCAATATGTATGTGAATTTGTTTATTACGGACATTGACTTTTTTCGGATTTTTTTAAGAATACCTCGTTTTAGTCAGATTGTAAGACTTAGGGGGGGGGGGGGTAAGGGATAAGCAGATTCAGAAAATCGATTTTCTTTTTTTACGTTTTCTTGAAGTTTAATTTAATTTCAAATCAATTAATGATTCAATGTAAGTCACAAAAAAATGTTTTTTTCAAATTTTTTAAGAAATAAACTATTAACGCGTTTTTCTGAAAACCAATTTTTTGAGTCTGTGAACACGATTGTGTAAAATCTACTCGAACGATTCTTTTCAAACTTGGAACACAATTTCTTAATATAAAATGCCTCCCCCCCCCCTACGTTTTTTATTTTTTAATATTTTTATATTTAAGTGGTTTTTTATTTAAAAAATGGCGGAAAATTTAGCGCAAAATCGCGTTTTTTGCTTCAATAGACCACGAATTGTTGAAAAACGAAAATAATAACTTTACAACGTCCGGGGAGGGGGGGAATTAACTCATACTCTTAGTAAATTGACCAACTTTTTTGATTTCCGATAATTCTACGCCGAGTTATCGTGTTCACCGTACAACGTGTTCTCAAAAAGACGTTTTGGGAAACGCTCTGTTTGAATACATTCGCTTGAGCTGTATCTCCGTAAAAAATCAGCGAAAACAGTGTTTTTTGTTTCAAGTTATTCCTTTAATACCACCCCCTTTAATAGGGTTGCAATTCATAACTTTTAATGTCTTAAAATACAAAAAAATCGATCAAATAAGAGAACCTTGCTAAAATTCACGGACTGTAATTTTTTCTGATATTTCACTTTAATGAAACTCACGCGAAATTCATTTAACCGAAAACTCAAAAACCATTCATAATCATGCATTCTAAGACAATGTTAAAATACGAAACGTGTTTAAAAGGAAAGCTGAAAGGTTACTTCAATGTCCATGATAGCGTATGGAAGATCGAGATGAAAAAATTGACAAACGAACATAAGTGTGATACGTGAAAGTGATTCAGTTATGAAAATAAGCGTGTTCTAAATATAGCTCTTTCTTTACTGCTGTCTTATCAATATCAATCCAATTAATCAAACTTATATTCACTTCCTACATGAATTCACGTTGCTTGAATGCTTCTGCAAATAATTTACTCCTGACTAATTAATATTGCGTAAAGCACATACAAAACTTTTTGATAGTAAATATCGTTGGTGCATTAGAGTGATAGATTTTTAATGTTTAAGAATTCATACTGCATATGATTAACATTTTCACATTTCACGTATTTTCCAATGCCATTTTTCCATCATAATCTCCACTTTCTTATCGAAATTGTCTCGCCCTGATTTAGCACGTTACCATGAATTTCCTTTTTTTTTTGTTTAATTGTTCAGGAAATGAGATACGATATATATTGTCGCTCGTTAACCGATTTTTTTGCCCAAAACTGGAAATTTACTCTACTGTATGAACGAAACTTTTATTCAGGATTAATTACGTAAAATATGAGGTGTGTCTCTAGTGGTACAAAGTGATAGAAAATTAGTGTAAAACTTGATGAAAGCCAGACTTGATAGAACGATATTAAAAATTCAGACCGTTGCTCGCAGTTTTAAATTTCTAAAGGTATTTCTGAATGAAGAAACAACTATTTATCGAGAACCCAGTAATTTATAAATAAATAATCGTAAATGGCTTGGTAATAAATGTATATTCATGAATTGAAATAAATGTACTGATAATAAATATTACTCATAAATAAATAAATAAATATAAATGACTGAGCTATCGATAAAAAGTTGTTTCTTCATCAACAAATAGTTATTCTTTATGGATCAAACAAATAACCGATTTTTCTATATTTCTATCTTCTTCGCACATTCATCGAATTGAAGAAAGTGAAATTTTACTGGTTCTAAGTTGCCTGGACCTGAATCCATGAATTTCACTGTTTCGGATTTTCGAAGCAATAATGGTACCGTTGTACGAAACCGGAATCAGCGTCACGTGAAACGAAAACTCGAATGGAAGCTCAAAGCACCTGAAACCTCGTGCTCTTCTTGTGGCTGACGATTTTAGGCGTGTTCCTCAACAACAGGTAGCAGTGTACGAATTCCAACATTGCCATCCAGTGTAACCAGGTTGGCGAATGCGTCTTCCATGAATGAAGAAATGCGGTTCATTGACGGAGCGAAGCTGTTCCTCCGAGTGACCGGTATACAGTCAAGAATCAAGATGCTCACAAGTCAAACAACTTTGAACCAGCTCTTGCAGCGAAAATTTATTCATCCCACCGAGTGATAAATGCCGCTAAGTTTCGATGTCAAGGATTACTTCGCTTCCGGATTTTTTTTTCACCCATGATGCATTGTTTGGATGTAAAAAATCGTAACAACTGTTTTCGTAACGTATTTCAAGCTTGTTCAAGTGTTTTTGTGTTTTAGTACGAAGAGTTTGAATTGGATTTATAAGTCATGAGGAAATATCTTTACTGTTAAAACAAAAGAATATACTGATGAATGATAGAACTTACCATATTTCTTAGTAAAAAGTACTAGATTTTTCTCTAAGTGTACAATTAGGCAATTTCCATCAGAAACAAAAGAAACACAATCTACTATTTTTCCGTCGGAGCGAAACTTGCAATTTTAAAAAAAAGTTCGATGAATCAGCGATATTAGCATGCACGGCTCGATCGATTCTGCGCATGAAAAAGGCCAAGAGTTTGTCGAAAAGAGAGAGGAAAGTCACTTGTTATTTGGCCGTCGCGAACTCGGGGTCTCGAAAAAAAAAAAAAGATATCTGCATAATATGCACGGCCGACACTTACGCGCTTACGCAGCTCATGATCGCACCATTACGCTCCGCCTGAAATAACAGTTTTTTGCGAGATCCAACAATTGCGGGGCAGAGCGATTATCTCGTGTCGAGGCCGTTGCTGCACCGGAATCGGAGCCTTTGGGCTACACTTATCGTCCCTTTCGTTATTCGCCGCACGAAAAGCGTTTCTCATTTTTCGATTGTCATTATTACGACCTTGTTATATCTCAGACCAAGAACTCAAATTGGAAGCTCCGATTAGTCACCTCGAATTGGAAGTGATTATCGAGTTTCTGACTGAAAAAAATGTTTACCACATGCATGGTTATTTTCTTTTTCAATGGCACTGCTGTAAATTTTGAATGTAAATAATGAATTGATACAACAAAAAATCTTTGTGACATTTTTTATAATTCTTTAATGTTTTAGCAATAAACGAGCATTATGAATGTCTGTTTAGCTTTTAAAATTCGATACTCTTGGAATCAGATTGGAAAAATATTTTATAGTTTTATGGATTTTTTATACAATAAAATTATTATTTCACGGATTTTAGGTATTTCAAAGATTTCAAGAAATTTTCATATTGCATGTAATTTATAAACTTTCATTGATTAAATTGTATTTTCAACAATTTTCAAAGTTTCTATGGATCACTATACAGAATTTTATAGTTTCATGCTATATTATTAAAAGAAGTGACTATTTTCATCACTTCATTTTAATTTTCAATAAACATTACGTTCTTGTATTTTTTTAGTATTTAGTCAATCGAAACGATTTTGTGATTTTTAATTTTGAAGTCTAGAATCACATATTTTTAATGTTTGTGTTATATGTAACGAGATTCGATTTTTGTGATTTTCGAGATTCAGAT
>JAPYZL010115413.1:0-11302 GCA_030522825.1 Platygaster orseoliae
TAACACAGAGGGTCACGTTTGGCCTGATCCCCCCCCCCCTCCTAGAGCGTGACGTAATACTTGAACGCTCCCAAGGAATATGATAATAAACACAAATGATAAAAATTTCTAAAATTCTAAACTTTTTTGGAATTGTATAGAGTTATTGAAAATCTTGAAAATTATTAATTTATTTTCCAGATTTAGTTTAAAAATAAGACAAACTATATAAGACTTTTCGAATTCTATAAAAATTTGTCTAGCTCTTTTCGATATTTTGAAAATTTTAAATGCCTCTCAAGTTTTTCAGATTTATATCAAAAAATGAAAAAAAAAAAACATTATTTCTTTCATGAAAGTAATATCATAAAAAACACAATTTGCAAAATTAATGATCAATATCTAAAATTCTACGTATTCAAAAAAATTATTAGCAATCTTCAAAATTACAAAGAATAAACTATTCAAATATTTCTTAACTTCATAAAAATTAATCCAACTCATTTAGATTTTTTCTAATTCTCTAATAATTTTTAAATTATGTATTCAGAATTATGTTGAAAAGTTATAAAATATAACCATGTATTTTTCGAAAAAAAAAAAATAGTATTAAACACCTCATCCTTCCTCCTCCCCCCACCCCCTCCCGTTATTAAAAATTCACTCAATTTTTTCTTCAATTTTAAGAAAAAATTAATTTTTCAACCCCCCATTAACCATAAATCCGTTGTATCAATATTCTTATAGAAATCCAAAGTAAGATGAACACTGAAAATGTGATTTTCAAATGCGGTGCGGGAACAAACGTTAAAACTATTAAACTACGCCGCAAGCCTCTCGTTCTCTCGTTCGGGCACAGTCTTGTTGAAAATAATCAAATTGCTCTCCAAGTACTTATGGCAGGCAGCTTCTATAGGAACGCGTTCAAGAAGAGAATATTAATGCTATAGCAAACGTGTACGTAAACGCTCGATTTAGAAAGCTGGCCTGCGCCAGCCATGAGCTAGCCAGCCGTGACATCATAGCAAACATACGGATCATTCTCTTTTTTGATTCCTTTGATTGACCCATCACTAAAACTTACATGCACTTTTCTGCCTCTTTTAACCATGAAATTCACTTCTTAAATGCATTTTAAATTGAAATTTTTATCGAAAATCTATGAGAAATATACTAATAATATAAATTGTCAGAGAAAAAGAGGAGGAGGGGGGGTAATGAAAAATAAGACTGAAACGAAAGTTCAGATAAAACTCATGAAATTTGTAAATTTTCAGGCGTTGAAAGAGTGAAAAAGTATTACTTAATCCGAAAGGACCTTGCTGTCGCTTCATATTAAAGTTGAATCAAAACATAAATAAATAAAAATAGTCATTCAATTTAGTTATCAGTTTACACAATGAATGTAAACAATACAGAAAAAGAAACATAAAATGCAACAAAGAGGATGATTGAAAAACTATTACATATAGAATCATGCTGATCCAAGCATTTGCTCTCAGGCGTTAATCATCGTTTGCACCATATTCATTATTATTCATTATTATCGACCACAATCATTTATTATTCGTACCATAAATTCGTTATTATTACAAATATTGTAGAATATAGTAGACTATGCTACAAGTGGGTTGAATAAGTTAATAGTTGTCTATTTAATAGTTCAAGGGTTGAATAAATTTGAACATTGACTCAATTTAAGATAGTATTTGAATTTAAAGTCGCGCCTTAATTATTTTGCATCTTAAAATAAGATTGACATTTTAGAGTATTACACAATTCCGAAATCACGCTTTTTTTAACTTGTTCATAGATTTCAGTACTTTCCTATTGTTTTAGATGCAAAAAAGAATCTGTTATTTTCCATGGGTGAAAATCCAGCGAATGATACTTTTCGAGTTTTCCAAATTTTCATTCAGAAATGAAAAAAACATTATCATGCATGCTTCAAAGAAATATGACAATGAACACAATTTATAAAATTATAAATATTTTTTCAATTATTTCGAATTATTTGCAACATAAAAAATTTCCAGCTTCTTAATTTTTCTGTTTTTTCAAAGTTCCAGTCACAATACAAACTATTCATACTTTTCCGAATTATACGAAAACTTGTCCAACCCATTAACATTTTTCGTAATTTTTCAATAATTTTCAAGTTACCTTAATTTATATCAAAAAATTTCGAAAACGCCATGCATAAATAGGTGAAACAAAAAGTTCATTCCTGGATCATAAGATTCAAACTTGACTTGTCGAGTACATTATTTTCTAAGAAATTTCGTTCTCTGACGTGGTGCTTATAAAAATAACGATATTTACAAAAAAGGTGAATGCAAAAGCAACGTTATATCAGATTCACAGGTTCCATTCATCACTTGAAGAAACGACGGCGAAATAGAGATAGGTGTAAAATGTAATTACTGTTGGGCCCGGATTTATGCATTGAAGCAACAGCTGCCTGAGCCCCCCCCCCATCCCTTCCCCTCTAGGCACACGCATCTCGATACAGTATGTAAAAACGGGGATTTTTTTCTCAACGGCATTTTTCTTTATATCTCTTTATCTTATTTGAAATTCTCCAGTGTTGCAAGATTGTCTTCAATATTTTGATAAAATTATGAATTTTATTCAAAATAATCAGTATTTATACATGTATATTGTGTAATGTGAATAGTAATATTCTTTAAAATGGAGTATTATAACTTATAATTTTATTATTAAAATTAGATTATTAATATTATTGATGTATTAGGTAATTATCGCTAATATACAAATTAGAGTTATTGTTTTCTAAATATTAATATCATAAAATATTTTTATTTCTCAATTTTTCCTAGGAAATGCTAAATCTGGCAGCTCTGGAATTTTAATTCTTCCAATCTTTATTTTGCAAGAAATATTGCAAAAGCGAGTTCGAAACGATTTAATGGCCTATGATGATAATAAATTATGCGATGCGTATCGCGCGTGCCCACTGCTACTATAACCATAATTTTTACGACTTCGTCGGCATTCTTTTCCTTTTCTTTGATTAATTCATTCAGTGGCGTAATTTTCAACTACGAAGAATTGCTTGAAGACAATTTAAACGTTTTACTTTCTCGAATACTTTAGATTTGCTAATTGTAATCTCAAGATATATTATTGTATATTTTTCGGAATTTTGACATGTTTCAAAAAATTCAGAAATCAAACATCTTTTTGTTCTTCGAAATGAGATAAATAAAATATCAAAAAATATTCTAATAACAATTTATATTGAATACTAAAATGTATACAAAAACTATTTATTAATTCTGTGAATATACTTCAGAATTAGTAAAAATACTATTTTGAATCTATAAAAATTATATAGTTCTTTCTCAAAATAACACACTCCGAAAATACCAATGTAACTCGTAAAATTCCTTTGGTACTTTGTTTATAACATCAAAATTTCATGTAATTTGTGAATATGCAACAATAATTTTCGAATATACCATGATATTCCTTGTTAAATAATTGTATACTTTGCTAACGTTAGGGGACCCTGGACAAAATGTCTGTTCTGAGTTCAGACCCTTCATAGTTACGCCACTCAATGTACAACATGTTCCCCATATCTAATCAAGGCCTGCCAGCATTCTTAATTTATCGTTTGAAAGTCGTCAAACGTAGGATTTACAGGTTGCAAAAGACAATCGTTCGCTTTTGGCAACGTTGGGTTTGTGCAATTTTCCTGTCACTCCATTCCCATATTTTATGCATCTACTTTTATAACTTTTCACTTTTATAACTCATTATATAACTTGTAACTAATCATCGATTCCCTGAAACTTATGTAAATCATCCGAAAATTGAAAAATTTTTAATAGTCAAAAGGTTTAGCGACTTTTAATTAATTCTTTGAAAATTCGAAGTAAAATAGTCATTGTAACGAGAAAAAATGAATTATTGGGAGATTTGCGTCGATTTGTTGAAAATAATGACAATTTGGAAATTGATATTTGAAATAGTACAAACATGTCGAGTCTGTCAGCAATATTAAATTAAATGCTAGTATTTAATAAACTGATTTTAAAGTGAATAATTGAAAAATTTGATAAAAAACTGATAGCCTATTTTGATGAACGTAATGAATGAATGTGCGTATATTCAGATTTTTATTTTGAGGCTATTGAAAACGTTTTTTAACTACGCAGTTTTTATTATAACTTAAATGAAAATGTAAAAAAATTGAAGAAGATTTAATTCTTCCGGAATTAATCATGAAACAGTTCAATTTCATAATAGCAATTGACATACCCTTAGACTAAATTTATGCTAATACTACGACTACGTCAAAACAAATCATATGAAATTTCATAAATTATAAAAATGTGAGTTCATAAAATAATATGAATCTGGGAAAGTATAACTCTTTTTAAAAAATCTATTATAATACAAAAACTTATGTAATTTAAAATCCCAGGGTATCGAATTCTGGACATCTTTATGAAAATCAATGTTAAAAAAGACAATACGAAAAAACCCTTAAAATTATAAGACAACTGGAAAAAAAGGATACTGAAATTAATCATAAAAGTTTACCAAATACTGGAAATTAATAAAGAAATGTTTTTCTAAAAAATCTTTCAATATACTGAAAGTCTAATAAACATTCAATTCTAGAGCATCAAAGTAAAAAGAAATCCATATATCAATCCATCAAAAAACATGAAAAAAAAGTTTGAGCATTTTATAAAATAAATAAATCTCATGAAATTAGAAGTAGACTTTTATTACTAGAAATTTTTTTCCGACTTAAAAAATTATGGCGCTAGTATTACTTAAACCGAACCTGTTGCTGTCTAATCCCAAAAATCTATTAATAAATTCATACAAAGTTTTCTAAGATTTCAAATATTTGATATTAAATATTTGAATTTACATATATACATAAATAGAATTTTGAAATATTTGAGCCCCCCCCCCCCAATGACAAATTTCGTCTAATTACTCATACACTAATTCGTTATTTTTTAAAAAAATTGAAGTGAGTGGATTCTTTCAGAGTTGATCTTGAAACATTTAAATTCCATAACAGTAATTAGTTATTAACGAAATTCAAGCAACTAATACGACTTCGTTAGAACGACTCATATGAAATTTTATAAATAATAAAAATACAAAAAATATTAAGAATACTAGTAGTCCATGAAACACTATGAATCTACAAAAATATTATTGTCTCAAAAATCCATGTAATGCCATGTCCCAGAGCATCAAATTTCGGAAATCTTCGTGAAAATCAATTATATGAAACTTATTTCATATTATTTAGAATTTGTTTCAGTTTTCCTCATTTTTTTGTTAAAATTTCGTTGAAATTTCCCTGAAATGCAAAAAAAGCCTATTGTTGACAAAGCAAATTTCCTTTGCCTCAATTTCAGGTACTAAAATTAGCAGCAATCGTCTTCAAAATTATAGCTATCAGAGTAAGCCCATGCTAATCCTATTCCAGTGCAGCATCTCTCATTATAATGAAATTTTATTGGTGTTTTTATCCGAGCTTCGAGTGAAAGAAAAAAATGAAAATGCGCCTGAAACGTTAGCAATCATTAAGTACGAGCACATTGATGGAAATGCTGGATAACGTTGATTATAATGGGACATGTAAATGAGGGTTGTATAATTTTTTGAAACGGTGAATCTCGGAACGAAAAACAAGTTGAGGCAAATGAAAGAGAGTGGAAGGTTAAAAGTGACATGTAAATTGGATGAAAATGGAGGAGAAAAAAGAAAAATAAATTCGAAGGAGCTTTAGATAAGCGTTGCTTCAAGGGAGGAGCCAGCGTTGGCCGTTTGTATAATTACCGACAATTATAGTTGGCGCACGGATTGTAAATGACAATAATATGCGAGACGAGTCTATAATCCTTGTGATTGACGCTCGTGCTCGCTCATACACATTTTTACTGCAACGTAATGTAATCTACTATACAGCAGCCATCTCTCCATATCTCTGTCTATCTTCGATTTTTCGTTTTGCATTGATTAATTTATTTATGCAAGTTGGTTCATGGTTTGAGAGATTTTGCGTGAGATTTTGTAAGGGTTTTAACTCACCTCACTGACAGTTTATGCAGATCTAAAAAAATCAGGCGTATAAACTCCTTCCGAAATTCGAATAAAGTTGAATATTATTTCATGTAAAAATAGAAAAGATACTCTCTAAATTCCTTCGAGTGAAATTGCACTCGAATAGAGTGAGAATCCTGCAAATCAAACTCGAGTGGAAATTCCACTTTATTCGAGTGAAATTCCAATCGTTTTAGAGTGAGAATTCACTCAAAAAAATGGAATGGCTAATTCGCTCAATTTTTCCGAGTGAATTCTCACTCTAAAACGATTGAAATTTCACTCAAATAGAGTGAAATTTTCACTCGAGTTTGATTTTCAGGATTCCGACTCTATTAGAGTGAAAATGTCACTCGAAGAAATTTAGACAGTAGTAAATTTGAGTATTAAAATTGGCGAGAATTGTCAAAAATATACTTACTGAAATCTGGACAGCGTAACAAATGGTTTCATGTAAGTTTAG
The DNA here is from genome assembly GCA_030522825.1 of Platygaster orseoliae. Taxonomy (NCBI): domain Eukaryota; kingdom Metazoa; phylum Arthropoda; class Insecta; order Hymenoptera; family Platygastridae; genus Platygaster; species Platygaster orseoliae. The sequence continues at coordinate 6,545 of JAPYZL010115413.1, forward strand.
AATTTTAATTTTACTTACTGTAAATTACAATAATCCTAGTTTCAGAATTTTTTCTTAAACGGAATTCAAACTATTGTATATATACATAAAAAATTTGAAAAAAGTAATGAAAATCTATATAAAAGATACTTTCTTATGAAATTCAATAAGAATAATCAAAGTCCTTGAAAATTTCAATACTATTGTATTAAATTCTATAAGTCTATCATGGAAAAATTGGATGTCTTTAAAAATACTGGAAAATAAAACAAAATGCTATAAATAACATAATATACTAAAATTCTACAAATCGATGAAATACTCCAAATTGTGTTGTTAAATTTATTTAAAAAATCAATTAAAATATGTAAATTACAGAACCTTGAGCCCTAGAACATTGAATTCTAGAAGTCTGTATAGAAATTATGAAATATGCAGAATACAGAAGGTATTATAAAATAAAAGTCTAAGCCTCAGTGACTTGAAAATCACGAAAATCGAATTCCATTATATGAAATACGGTTATGAAAAAAGTACGACTCTGGTCTCTAAAAATTGAATATCTTCGAAATCCTAAAATTCGAAAATTTGTAAAATCGTACATTCGTAACCAGATCGTCAAAGATTGAAAACTATGAAATACCAAAGTAAATGTATTTAAAAAAAATCCTTCCCGACAATTTTTTCTGTTTACACCTCTATTAAAAAGGTATGTAAATTGTTAAGAATTTCCATGAAAAACAAGGAATACGAAAAATGTTTTCTGTATTTCTCGATTCCAATAATTTTCCTTTTTTCGATTCCTGACATTAAGATTTGGATTATTCTGAAAATGAGAGATTTGGAATTCGTGGTTTTGCTATCCTTTTTTTTTTAATTTAGGAATCCCTATTAAAGTATGCTACTTTTCTTTTTTATTTCAGTTGGAATAATTTTACTAGTATTTTACTACGGGGTTGAGCCACAACAACGAGGTTTCTTCTGCGATGACGATTCGATAATGTATCCTTACAAAGAATCGACAGTTTCCAGCACCCTCCTCTACTTTATTGGCATGGGCGTGCCCATCGCTTCGGTGAGTTTGAATTTTCTTTCTGAATTCAAAAATATGCGACATATTTTTTCAGCATTAAAAGATTTCAAATCATAAATAAAATTGTACAGTTTAAAAATTCTATATATTCTCTTTATCTCATCTATCTTTGTAAATTTGTGACCCACAGATATGAAATTTAATCATCCCAGTTTGCCGTGATTTAATTCGAGGTTGAATATTGATACGAAAAAAATAAGTTTTATCGAGTCGTTTTCGAATTAAGCAGCAGTTAGTATTATTAGTCCCCTGCAATTTTCTCGTATCTCGTGAGTCCCGAAAGTAATTTCATGGCAAATAAGTAGTGGGATGCAGCAACAGCAGCTCACTCGAATGAGCCAACCTCTTTCTTTTTCTTTGCCAACTACACCAAATACAGCCAAGTACCAAGCAGCAATTTCAACGATTTGCATAATTGCACCTCATACCCTCAAGCTGTAAAGAATCTTTACACAAACCTGGCATATAGGCTCCTCGTTGGCCAAATTTATTTATACTCCGACATCACTGCTTACTTTTTTCATCTCCTCTTTCTCTTCCTTCCTCCTTTTTACTTGCATTTTGAAAAGAATAAACTTTTTTAATGCAAAAAAAACTGTTGTTTATTTATTTATTTCATGGGAACGGTTTTATGTTATTTTGGATTGGGGTACATTTTTCCGTATTCATATTTCCGCTAGACATTTTTCCGCATTCATTTTTCCGAAAACACGATTTCCGTATGACCTTTTCTCCGCACGGGCATTTTTTATGTATATAATAAATATTAAAATGAATTATAATAAATTCAAATTTTTTATTTTCGAGTTACCATGACAATTAGTGATCGCCGCATTTAATAAGTTCTTGTATGATTTTTTAGTATATTCGAAAAAAAATATTCATTTTGGAAATGATCTTCAAGATTTTCTGTATTTTGAAAGATTTTTCAAAAAAGCAGTATCTTCCGTATTTCTTTGCTATATTAAACGGTTCAACCTCTTTTTTTTGGATTTGTATTGATTTTCAGAAAGATTTCTTAAATTAAATTCTCTAGAATAATTCAAAGTTTTCAAGGTTTTGAGTGTGTTATCTTATAAATTTTTTCAGAAATGTGTACATACACAGATATTCAGTTTTTTAATAATTTCTATATTCCATTGGTTTTTCGTTTTTTCTGGTGTGAAGAAAATATTTTTTATACATTTTTTTTTAAAAAAGACCCCCAACCCTCATTTTTTTTTTAATAATTTGTCTTTAAATTCTCTTCTTCTTTATTTATTTAAAATTATTTATTTTATCACAAAAAATGATTTATTTCATATTTCATCAATAACCAATTATTATTTATCAACAGTTTATTTTTAAAAAAGTATCACCCTTTATTTTATTATGTAAAAATATTCTTTACAATTAAGTTATTAAAATAAAAAACACCCGATTTTGGAAAAAATTTTATTCATCTCCACTTATAAATATGACATATTTCTTCTGTCTTCATCATTAAATTTTTAAGATACAGCTTACTAATTTTCTTCCTTACTTCTATTCAGCTTCCTTATTCTGTTTTTATTTATTGTAATTTTTTAATATTGTAATTAGTGAAAAGTATTGATAAATCGTGATTTTTTCAGAAATAGAGAGATTCATTTATTGTAAATTTGGAAAAGAAGAAAAAAAATATTCATATTTTCGTTCAGTAACAGATGGTGAATTTTGGTTAAAATACAGAATTTAAACGAAAACACTGAATTTCCAATAGGAAGGAACATAAAACTAATTGGCGAAATTTCAAAAGATAATGCTATTGATTTTTTATAGAAATATATATTTTTTGGTCATTTTAAAATCGATATTAATTACTTTCAAAATTTGTATGTTTTGAAAAAATGTCAAGATGGAATATTCAAGATCACTGAACAAGAAGAGAAAAAAATACAAGTTTTGGAAGAATAAATACGTGAATTTTTAATGTATACAAAGAAATTTTATAGATAACTTATTAAAATTTATCAAAAAGTAAATTATATAGAAAGTTTATACAGAAAAATAATAACTCGCATTGCATAATAGATTTGCAATGATGTTTGAGATGGAAATATAATGAGATTTAAAAAAAAAAACGAAGGTTTTTTTATTTGCTAAAATTTGCGGAAGCTTGTGCATGCGGAAAAATGTCCAATAGAAAAATGAATGCGGAAAAGTGTCCGGATACCGTTATTTTGTCTTATTTTGCAAAGTTGCGTTATGAGGTGGTTTTATGAAGTTTCACGTAATTAAGTTTTGGAATTATGGATTATCTTATCATTTTATGGATGCATGGTTTCATTCGAAATTTGCGTACGTTTTTTGGAATTTTAATATTGCTGGAGTTTTTGAGTTTCGATTATGAAAATGAAGTTTATACATTTTTTAGAATTTTGTTATATTTCTTAATTTCTGGTGCATGTATTGAAATTGTATTTTTCTTCTTTTTCTCGTTTCACGAATTTCGTATATTGTTTTTTTGTGTTTTAGTTTTGCTGGTTTTTACAACATTTGAGTGTCTTTTTTATCTCCCTTTTCCCTTCCTTTCTTCTTTTTACTTCGATTTCGAAAAGAACAAACTTTTTTCACGCAAAAAGAAACTGTTGTTTATTCCTTTTTTTCTTTCATGAAGATATTTTTGTTTGTTTTCATTTTATGTTGTAAAATTTCATTATAAGGTGGTTTGATAAAGTTTCACGTAATAAAAGTTATTCAGAAAATGTATTGTGTATTCAAAGTTTCTAATTTCATTTTTTTTTTCAAAGTATCTAATGATTATCCTGAATATTCATAACTTGCTAGAAATCTCATGAAATATGTTTTTTTATGAAGATAAATTGAAGAATGATGTAAGTTTTTCATAAGTAAATCATTTTTTGAAAATCATTGAGAAACATAAAATATTTGAATTATTTTCGAAATAAGCATCAACTCATATTGAAAATATTGAAAATTTTTTCAGTATTCATTATTTCCCATACAATTTTTGATATCTTGAAATCCTGACGCAACAGTTTTCTTAATACTTCAAAACATTTCAAAGTTAATTTCCGAATTTTGAACTTTATAATAGTTATCTATAATTATAGTTATAAACTTATCTCAAGTTTCAACATTTCAAATAACTTTTGCAAGTCGGAGGAATTAATTATCAATTCGATAGTAAATTACTTGGTATTCCCAAATATTAAGACACACTTCTATGAATCACTGTTTACATTTTTATTTAATGTTATTTGAAAAACCAGTTGCGAAAGATTCGTAGAAAATTGCAAAAGAACTTGAATGTTCATGAGTTTTCTGACAAGAATATCAAATTGATACGTAAAATATCTTCCTTCAGATCAGGCCTGCACAACTCAGCCGCCCGCAAGTGGGTCCGTGGGTCACCGCGGGCTCGAGCGGGCTCTGTAGGTAGAGTGGGGACGTGTGAGTTGAGAAATGGGAAGAAAGCGGGAGTAAACAAGGAAACTGCCTGTAGTCGAGATGACCTTTTCTTTTCATTTATAAAGAGCGTGACGAGCTTATTAGCTACATTTTTTTTTTTGGATGATTCTTCACAGTCAAAAACTGTATTGTTAGGGCTGCATCTCAAAAGCGCCAAAATACCCAATTTTGGCGTTTTTGAGAAAAACCCAAAAACGCCAAAAATATAGGTTTTTGAAACTGTCTAAAAGCGC
>JAPYZL010115436.1:0-12166 GCA_030522825.1 Platygaster orseoliae
CTGGAACTAGACATTGGAATGAAATGAAATTTGGACACATAATTTTTCTTACTTTAGCGATGCTCCTGAAGTGCAGAAAAATTCATTGGCATTATTTATATATATTATAACTCGGCGCGGTGTAATTGGTTTATTCATACTGCGGCTTTAATAATAATGCAATCAACATGAAATTTTTATGGAGACTTCCTTGCTCTATAATAAAGAAAAGTTGTAAATAAAAGTTTTGATAATCTCGAGGTTTTGGGTTAATATTTAATATCATTGTTTATTGTTATTTCAACAATAAATAAATAATGTCAATGAGTTTTTCTGTACTTCAGGAGCATCGCTAAAGTAAGAAGAATCATGTGTCCAAATTTCATTTCATTCCAATGTCTAGTTCCAAAGTTATGGCGAGTTAAATAAAAAAAGTGTTATGCCCTCTCCCTTACTAGGTCGAGCGTTCCTGCTGTTTTGCTATCCGGGCCTTCAATTATGATTGTATGATAACAATGAAAGAAAAAATAGTGATGAAAAAAAAGACTTTTGGCGAATTTTGAAAATGCTTGAAAATTTACAAAGGTACTGTAATTCCCAAACAGTGGGAAACATTGTATTTCTCGAACAATTTTTCTATGAAGATGAAGAAGGTTGGGGGGAGTGGAGAGGTCAAACTTGTCGCATCACAGGATTTGTCATAAAATAACAGATATATACCAATACATATATAAATATTCATACCTTCGGCGTTGATGTTATAAAAATTGCGACTCTGGAAACGCGGAGGACTGCCGCAGAATTGTGGCTTACGTTCTCGACTCGTCACTTGGAGTTCAAAGTTACGAATCCAGTCGACGATCCAGCGTAACTTACAGTCGCAAACGAGAAAGCGACCGCCCAAGCTCAATCCACGCAGAGTACCGTTAAGCCGTTGGAAAACTTGCTCAGATACCGTGGATAAGGGGTTGCCATCGATGGCTAGTAGAGTTATCGATGTGTTATTCTCGAAAGCGTTTGTCGGCAGGTCGGATATGAGATTAAACCCGATGTCTAGCACCTGAAACAGCGCGAAATTCAAGGTCTCACATCAAGGTTATACGACTCGATGATAAATGGCAACGAAAAGGGTACGATAGGATGAAAGAAATGCAAATTTAAATTCTATTGTATGTTCGGATCAGAAGAGAACTGAGAATTTGGATTAAGAGTAGAATGATTTTAAATATTCAGAAAAAATTATCAATGATTCTTGAAATTGAAGAAAAATTGCCACGAGTATCAGAAAGTCATGAAACAAAACTCAAACTTTTCAAAATCTCACGTCAGACATTATAGTGTTTGAAAATCATAGCTATCTATGATTTTCCAAAACGATTTTATCTTAGCTCGATCTCGAGTTTACTCTACCAGTAACTATGCTTAGAAATATGCGTTACGAGAATGATGGAAAATCGCGTATAAAGCAATGATCATTTATTCCGCAGCGTATCTACACATATTGCGTAGATAATTGCATGACGAAACAATGGGAGTCGGGATACGCACTTTTAAATCGCGTATGCTGTGGATGGCGTTGGTCGGGAAGTCAGAAATTAAGTTATTCAAGAGACTGAGGGAGCTCAGGGTATGTGTGACCCCGTGAAAGGCGTCGGGGCCGATGACTTGTATCAAGTTCCTCTCCAAATTGAGACCCGTCAAGGAACTGAGGCCCTCGAAGCCCTTGTGGCCGTCCCCGGCATTGGGGCCCGGCAATTCGCGAATACTATTCTGCGACAAGTCGAGAAAGGCCAATTTACTAAGGCCCCGCAGGGCCTCGGGCACCCTCTTCTGCCGCGTACCCTTGAGGTTCAAATTCTTCAACGTAGACTCGAGCCCCCGGAAGGCCCAGGGCGCCAAGGTAACCTCGTTGTCGGAGAGTTTGAGAGTGACTAGTTTGAGGCCGACAAACGTGTCGTTTTTGACTTCGATGATTTTGTTGATGGACAGATCCAAAATCGCGAGGCTCTTGAGGGACTTGAGCGCGTCGCTCGGTAACTCGCTGAGTTGGTTGTCCTTTAAATTGAGGCTCCTCAGGCTAGCTTCCTGGCCCTTGAAGGCGTCCTTCTCGATGTGGCTTATTTTGCAACTCGACAATTGAAGGTTGTGGATGGCGATGCCCGAGAGCGGCGAGGCCTTCTCAATGCTCCCGATGGTGCTGTTGTTGACGTATAGAAGGTCAATGGGGACGTTGGGAGAGGAGTGGGTCCGCACGGCCTCGAGCAGCTGGCCGTAATCGACGACGTCGCATTGCACCGACAGTTCGCGTCCGAGGTTGTAGTCGCAGATGCAGGAACTCTCGAGTTCGGGCACGCTACTCGACCACGGGCATTGCGAAGTCCCCAGGACCGAAGTCTCTAGCGTAAGTAACAACATTGCCAATAACGGTAGGCCAATCGTCTCCAGCAATAGCCTTTGAAAGCAGCCGATGCCTGCACCTGGGAACGGAAGAAAATAATAGATTAGTCCTCGTCGGAAGCGGCTGCCATTATAGGTTGCTGCCGCTCGCTTTATTATCACGCGATTGTATCGCTGCTGCGACGCAAGAAAGCAAGAAAATAAGAATAAGGTACCGTTCTCCATCGCGAGTCAATGGCCGCGCTGACGTATCGTGGCGGCGCGGCCCTATACAAATGTTGCAGGCGCGTGCAATATCCGATGATACCGCCGTCGAGCCAATCTACCGTGATTCGCCCGACGTGCCAATAAGCTTTTCGGTATGCCGTTACAACAACTTCGCCTTCTTCTTGTCTTGGCGCACAGCGTTCTTTGCCGAGCTGTTTTTTATGTACTTTTTCTCACCATTGGCTACTTTTGATAGTCACTTATTGAAGGAGATAAAACTTTAGGTAGCGCAAAGAAACTGCTGTGGTTTCGTGTTTTATTATAGAATCGAGTATTAGGCTACGTGATAAAATGTTTCGTTGTGTTTTATACGGGAAAATACTCTGAGTCAAGGGCGAGTAGTGAGGGCTAGCGATAGGGACAATCGTTCTATACCATCTTCCTTGAGTTAGAAATAAGTCTATGATTTTATTCAATATCTTGAATTGGTATTTGCGAGATTCCTGTTATTTTCATTTTCATTATTTACATATCATTTATGCATTTTTATGAACTTTAGAATCTAAATGGCAGGATAATTGAGGATTCTCTTGGACTTATGTGTCATTCTAGAATTTTAAATCACAATTAAATATGTAGAATCTTAAGCTTGTTTATATGGATAAAGAATTCTAGAGTTCTAAACTTTTGAGTCCAAACTTTTAGTATTTCAAGGTTTAGAATGTAGTTTTTTTTTATTCTGGTACTTAGAATTTAAAATTGAATTCAATAGGATTATGAAATTTCAAACCGTTGAGTATTTGATACTAAAAATTTATAAAAAGAATTCTGAATTACTTATAGCAAAAAGTAATTTTAGGTCCTAAAAATTATCTGTAACTCTAAGTTCTAGACTACTCATCCATGAGATATTCAATCAAGGAATATAAAATAAAATCCTAGAATAGGGAATGCTAGATTTCTGAACTTCAGAATAAAATATTGTAGTGTCTCAAATTCTACAATTCAGAGTTTCACCATTGTAAGACCTAGAATTATGAATTTGACTACATAGGATCATCAAGTCTTGAACCCCAGAGAACTGAATTCTACGTATAAATTGGTATAAAGCCATACTGTTAAACAGAATTTAGGGATTTAGATTTTTACTGTATGGATTTTCAGAGCTTATTCAATTCAACATTGAAATTGAATAAGGAAATTCGGAGCTGTGAATTAGAGAAAAGATAATATTCTAGATCATTAACCCATAGAATTTTGAATTATTGAATATAAAACTCTAGAATACAAAATTATAAAAATAAAATCTCTAAAACTATGAATTCTATGACATCTGTGTTCCTTCTCCCTCCCCCCTTAAATGAATACGCGTGTCTGCCAACTGCTTAGAGTATTATTATTGACATACTTATGTATTACCGAGATTCCTCGATGTGAAAGTCAATACCATTTTCAACAGTGACATTGAAAATTCACATTCATCGCACGAAAATGTGCGAAAAACGTTTATCATGTGATTGCGACTTGTTCTACCTTTTTTTATATCAATCATTGTTGATATTTAAATGTCGCTGGCAAAATTAACCTCGTAGTAATCATATTTTGAAAATTTTTTACACTTCCGGTGACCCTTACTTTGAATTGAAATTTTCTGATAATTTGCTGAGCACTGTTTTTCAACTACCAAGTAATGAGTACTTGAGTTTTGAAAGTAGCAATAAGAAGAATATGGAGCTATGGAATTTTTGATCCTAGAGTCTTTCGTTTTCAACTTAATGATATGGAAATTCTTTTACTTCAATACTCTGTAACTTAGACTCTTACATTTATAAATTTTCAAAATAGTTTCCTTTTTGTTACATTGAGCATCGGCAAATTTAAGAAATCCAATTCCTTATAAAGTTCGTAATGTAAACTGAAAAATCTTTAATCTACATGAACATTCTTCTAAGTCAACCTGTAATCTGAGTTCAAAAACCGAGAAAATATGTATGTTTCACTCTCCAATTATGTCACGTACACGAAAAACGAGAGTTCATACGAGAATTCAAAATGAATTAATCCCGTGCGTGAGTGGGTGTGATAAAATCGATTACAAGCAGAGGGAGGTTACATTAGCACACAATAAAAATACCTGCAAAGCTGACTAATCTGCCCTGCAATCGTTGCCAACTTTTTCTTTTCATTCAAAATAATTTCATCAATAAATTACTCCTCAGCTTGGAAGTACAAGAAAAAAAAGTCTTAAAAATCGTTCGATTCAAGCCTTATTCTTTTGTTTCTTGAGACACGTGATAAAAGTACAGAATAATTAATTCAATCCTGTCAACAAACACGGTCTTACATCACGAAACTTTGCTTATAACTCAAATTGCGAAACTTGGTCCGTGGGAAATGCAGCTGCCATGATGGAAAAAGAATCGTAAAAAATGGTTAAAATTTTGAATTCGATTGTTTTAATTATTCATCATTTTATCGTATCATATTTCCGTGATAATGTCAATGTTTCATATTCAGGGTTGTGAGTTGTAATTCTATTATGAAATAATGTGCTGATTCGTAATCGGTATTTCAGACTTTCTACGTTTATGTGACTTAATTTTATTGCAGGATTGGGAAATTTTTTCAACTAAAGTGCGTGGTGGAGGATATTGTTTATTTAAATATACAAAAAAGATAGAATTTTTGATGAAAATGAAAGAGAAAGAGAAAGAAAGATGAAAATTTAAATAAAACAAGTGGAAATCTTACACCGAATCAAGTTTTGGAAATGCACGTTTCTAGGATTATGGTTTTTCATAGATAAACGTGAGAGTTCGAAGAATGAAAATCATGAAATATGGAAAAGGTCACGGAAAAAAGTTTGGTTAAGATAGTGATATTTTCTGTTGGCTTGGTGAGAGTGAACTTTTTTCGTTGAGACAGAGAAAAAAGTCCACTCTCACCAAGTCAATAAAAAATTTCGCCACCTCAATGAGACTTTTTTTTCATGGCTAATTCGTCGTTGGAAATCTCAAGGACTTAATGTTACAAACTTAAAAGTTGCAGTCAATCGATGTGAATTATGAAGGACGACAAGAGAAATTTCAGATTGTTGAAAACGATCAAATTTGACAATACAGTAACTTGAAAGTTTTATTTCGATTTTGAAAATTACAGTGCGTGGTAAACGAAAAAATTTAGTAATATAGCAAAAAGATGTAATCAAAAAAACTTCGAAAATTTGACTAAATAACAGATATTTCGATAAAAATTACTCTTTTGGAGAGGTATAAATCCAAATAAGATGAAATAAGGAAATGTTGAAATCCAACTCTGAATCAAAAAAGATTTAATTTCAACGCTTGAATGCGAATTTCAAGGATACGAATTTTTAGGATTATGGCTTTTTTATAGATGGAATAAGAATTTAGAGAGCGAAAATTATGAAATGAGAAAAAGATTTATTTGTATTTGAAAATCTGAAGGACTTCATGTTTCAAACTTGAAAATTTAAGTTTTTCAATGTTGACTCAGAAAAATAAGCAAGGTCTTGAAAATATGAAAATTTCCCAAGCTGACTATAGGGTGACTGAAAAATTAACAAATCATCTTATTTATTTTATTTATAATACATGTCGTTTCAGAATCAAAAATTTTAAAACACGGTGTGTTATAAAAAACTATTTATAAAAATATCACAAAAAGATATAATAAATTCATCATTTTTATTACTAACGTAAATTTCAATTATTGTTACTATTTTAGACAGATGCAGATAATCAACATAACATTAGTGAAGATTGGACAAAATGATAAAATAAGATAATCTGACTTTGAATCCTTTCAAATTCAGAGTTTTAAGAGTACAGACTTCCAAAATTATAATTTTTTTTTTTAATGTTAAATCCCAAAAACCTTATAAGTTAATAACGATCAAACTAAACCGTTAATGAAATGTTAACTAGTTCAAAAATTTATGAATTCTACCTTTTAAATCGATGGCAGCTGCATATTTAAGTTAAAATGCATACAGAGCATAAAGAACTCAAAAACCCCTAAAAATTCAATTATTTATAAATTTAAAATTTCAACAATGTGATATTTAAATTTTCAGACCTGGAAGGTCCTTGATATTAAAGTAAAAAATTTCAATATTTTCGTATGTTGTTCCCATAATATAAAAGTAAATTATCGCGATTCCAATGAAAATTCAAAATCCAAGTGCAATAAAAATGAATTTAATGTAAAAACTGTAAGATTTCCCGATTTCTTACATAAAAAAACCCAAAAAACTGCAATGATAAGAAAAATACATTCCTCGCAACAAAACAACGTCTGCATATCCTACACGACTACGCGTTTTACACTCGAATTCCCTGAACACCCAATACTAAAAAACTGGATGGAAAAGTCGAAAAACGCGAAGTGGAGTAGCAAAAGAAAATGGGAAAAGTGCTCGAGATTTCTTAACGGTCTTAAGTAACTCGCTGCTCTTGTCTTAAGTGATTTCCCGCGAAAAGGCAACATTTTGAGAGAGATAAACATCTGTGCTGGTGCACGATTGACACCTTATTCATATTGCAAATAAGGAGAAAGGACGTACGACGTTTCGTCGGCTCGATTCAAAAGGCTCATGTGCTGGGAAGAATCGAGATACGAAATTTCAGAACGTTAACCTGCAGTACGTAGTTGGTATGTGGTGGTAGGTAGAGTAGCCCTGCTTATTCCGCTTGTGTTGTGTCAGAGACGACGGAATCTTGTGAAAGCTGGCTGTAATGCACCAACAACATGTATGTGGCTTGCACAGAGCTATCTCGCACGCGCAATAATTATTCTTTTATACCCACAAATCTCACGGGCTTTACAATTAAAATACGAGTTAATTATTTCGTAAGATCGGAGGTATTTACTTCTGGAATACGAGAATGATTTATTCGCGGTCTCTTTTGCACTCGAATGGTTCGAGGAAGTTGCGCCATACTTTTTTTCGAGTTAATCAGGTCTTCTGAATGTGAGAATTTTCATCTTTTCATACATTCTTTAGTGGGGTTATAGGTTCTTTAGGTCCAGTGTATAGAGGAATTTTTTGATTTTTATACGACATCATTAGGTAAAATGTTATTTTGAATCGATTTGGTTGACTTGTTTATTGTCGAATTATTGTCCATTCCTAACGAGAAAAAATATGTCTGAAATTTTATAGAAAAAAAAAAGGATTTGCTGTCTTAGCAAAAAGATGTGCTGTTTCAATACAACTTGACGCGACGAATTTTTTTGCAGCAGTAGCTCTTTTTTTGTTGAGGCAAAAAGAAATAAGATATTACTGCAAAAAATATAGTTTTTATAGATCGAAATCATTCAATTTTGTACATTTCAATCTGCCATTTTGAATCCGCCATCTTGGTGATAAAAATATCGATTTCATAACTGTAGATTCTTATTCAAAGACTATCAAAACCCTCAAGTACAAATTTCTAAGAGAAATTTTTGGGTGCAAAATGGTATGCTGCAAAGAGTCAAGAGTGAATGCTCATTAGGTTGTTCAGATGAATGTCAAAGCTTGAAATGGCTTTAACTTTGTGAAAAAAAAATCACTGGTGACTGTTCAAAAGCTCATTTTAAAAGGAAAGAGTAGTACTAAATGATGACGAACAGGAAGAAGATAAAAAAAATGTTCCGCGTCCTGTACATAACCTCAAAAGTAGTGAAAAACCCCATTTTTCGAGTACATAACCTCAAATATCTCAAAATTCTGACGTGATGGACTAGTTCTGCGCTCGGATTCGGATTCTACGTAAAAAATTACGTAGGAAAAGATCCCTTACTTGAATACAACACACACAAACATATTACTTGCAGACCTGTGTAATTGATCAAAGGGAAAACAAAACAAAATGGATCAAATGTTGACCCTAAAAATGTAATGCTTTTTTCGAATTTCCTTCAAAACAGTTTTTGTTTGATACAGTTATATTTTTGAAGCAATTCATTAAAATTTCCCCAATTAATTTCCCTAATTTTTTTGATAAGATAACTTAAATACGCTGATTGCAAAATTTTTGAAAAATATTGTTATTTTTATATACTCTATAATACATGCTTTCTGCTTCGTAAGAAAAAACTCCCTTCTGTTCATAAAACTCAAAAATTACTACTTTCGAAAGTAATAATGAACCGAGTAGAAAATCATGCTTGAAATATACCACGTTGAGCATGCTAGAACGTCGTTACGTCAATAATTTCCCGAAAGTTCAAAATTTCACGTGTATTCGTAAGAGGCATAATAACGCGTGGTAATAGCAAAGAAGAGGCACGAAAATCACGCTACAGTAAGCAGGAATTGTGCCCCTTTTAGCAAGTGTACCGCGCTTTACTGCAGCACATGCCGGCCAAACAGCAGATATACTCTGATTAATCACTTCTAAATGGAGTCAATTATCGCCACTCGGACCCGGACTTTTCTCTATTCTGAAAGTTCTAGCACCGTTGCCATGCACGAATGACCAACTAAACTATTATAGCTTGATAAATTCTCGGAAAACGTAATGCTAATAATTTACAATCATCTAATTGTCAAAACGCCTCCGAGTTATCTGGATAATATCTAAACAGCTTAGAGGAAACGCGCGTCAATGTGAAAAAACACTAATCACTGTTTTTGTAGCAATAATTTTTCAACGATGATAAATGTATAGATTTTTCTACGATGAACGTACTAGACGCGCGGCATTAGAAATGATTGGCAGGCTCTTATGAAATTGCCCACGCGAATATTTATCGAAGGAGAAATTCAATAGCACGCCTGATAAGGACGACACTTTTCCTAGAAATTTAATTATTAACGCTTCGATCGGATAAATGACAACGAAACGACACTAAATCGGGGTTGTTGCGTACCGAGTCTATATTATTATGCGCAATCAAGTCGTTCGTTATGACGTTATTTTCCAGAATGAGTATAATTGTTAGGATTTCTACGACCACGCGGATTCTCTGTTACAACAATATTCAAAGGTACATAACTCAAACATGGAATCATTTATTATTTACACTGTGCAACAAAATTTAAGTTTGAAAAAGTACATGAGCTCTCATTAACAAAAATTGATAGTACATGGCCCCAAACGCATAAATATATGTCGGAACATTTTCAAAAGTTAGCTCTTGTTTACGAGTAAATAATTATTAAAAATTCTAAATTAAAAATCATATAGCTCCTTCAATTTTCATCCGATTTTAAAAACGAAAAAAGAAAAATCGCTCTTTTAAATTTGGGAACCTATTTCTGCTGAAAAATTTGCGGAAAGTTGCATTTTTTTCAATTTTTTGCAAAAATTTTCGCATTTTTTCGAAAGTTTGCAAAAAATTTTGCAAAGTTGCATTTTCGGGAATAATAATAAATAATGACTTTAATAAAAATTTGAAAAACTTTAATATTTTTTGAACTTTAATCTTTAAATAAACTTTAATAAAAATTTTAATAAAAATGAATAATTAATGACTTTTTCCCGAAAATGCAACTTTGAGAAAATTTTTGCAAACTTTCGAAAAAAAATGCAACTTTCCGCAAATTTTTCAGCAGAAATATAGGTTCCCCAATTCAAACGAGCGATTTTCCTGTTTTCGTTTTTAAAATCGGATGAAAATTGAAGGAGTTATACGATTTTGAATTTAGAATTTTAAATTAATAGTTACTCGTAAACAAGAGCTAACTTTTGAAAATGCTCTGACATATATGCGTTTGGGGCCATGTACTATCAATTTTTGCTAATGAGAGCTCATCAACTTTTTCAAACTTAAATTTTGTTGCACAGTGTTATATTTATGTTCTTCGTTTTAATGTTTGTTTCTAGTACATTTTTTTGACATAGTATGCAGAAGTCGATTGAATTAAAGTTAGTTAAAGTTAGATTGAATGAAAAAATTTGCTGTGATGAAAAAAGTGAAGTGTGCAAGTTTCAATTGTATTTGTATCTATTTGACATGTTTTGTTTACTATATTATAAAATGATTTTTCTTTTAACTATCTAGAAACTTTGCGACGTTTGCCAAAATATTTTATAAATATCCATAATGGATTTGAAAATCGTTTTGTAAAAATATTCTACGTTATGTTGTAAATTTAATGAGATTTGAATGGATTGGTTGAAATTCAAATTTTTTTTTGCATTCTCTAATGTTTCTTTCTTTTATGGCTCTCCAAAAATTTTGTAAGTTTCATGCAATGTTGGATTAATTTTCGATGAAACTTTTATTACTTGATATTTATCTCAAAGTAACGTTATGATTTCAAACATAATACCGTAAAGATATTTGAAAGTTCAATCACTTTTTTTCTTGATGTTGATAACGCTCTGGTAACATCGAATGTAATTCTCGTAATACTTTGAAAAACGTTAGTCAGTATACCAATATTGACTTTATTAGAAATACGTAAGAAAAATCATTGGCATATAAAAAATTTGTGTGAAATCAAATTTACAAATAAATTCATTTAATTCAAGTTTTCGTTTGCCTAAAATTTTTAGAGTTTTTATTTGAAGAATTTACGTAACTGAATTTCGTAAATAGTCTATTTTCAGACGAAGAAAATGTCTAGGTTTAAATGTGAATGATTTTGCTTTTTTTTCACCCAGAAAAAAAACATCGAAGATTCGCACATCTTGAATTCAACAACTTTCAAATTTCAAATTCCCACGTTCTCAATTACTTAAGTACCTATAGGGAGCTTTCATAAATGATGTTACGATTTTTTGGCGTTTTTTAGACCCCCCCCCCCCTCTGTCACAGTGTGTCACAAATTTGCAGACCTCCCCTCCTCCTGTGTCACGTCACAATGTTGGATTTTAAATGTGAGGCAAAAATTTTTTATTTTCAACAATGCGATTTTTAAAGCATTATATTTATAACTTTTACAATTCAAAACGGTTGTTTATTCAATTGCCTTCCCAGTTTTTTAGAAAATTGTTTATTTATCTTAAAAAAAAATACTTCATTTTGAAAAAGTTTAATTATCCGGAATTTAATTATTTAGACATTTTATTTATTCATCGAATTATTTTTAATGTGTAAAAAAATTTTATTCATTTAGTTCAATTTTTAACGATTTTAATTTCTGGAATTTCGAAAAATTGCGAAATCAAAAAATTCATCGCCCATTTTATTTTATTTTTTTTTAACCTTATTATTATTATTATTATTATTATTATTATTATTATTATTATTATTATTATTATTATTATTATTATTATTATTATTATTATTATTATGAAAATACCCAGTAATTTAAATTTTTTTGATGAAAATGCTCTCTTAGATGCTGAAAAATTGCAAAATTCGAAAAAACGTTAAAAACTCTTGTCAATTGATCTTGTTTCTAGATTCTAGTTTTATTTTTACAATTTTGTTGAATGTTCATATCAATTTTTAGTCACATCGAAAACAGATATAAATTGCCTCATGTTCTTTAATGGGGAAATACAAATCATCGCTAGCAATTTTTCCCAGAGCAACGTTCAATTTCACCAAAAAAAAATTTTTGCCACAAATTTGACATCACGTTTTTGAGACCCCCCCCCCCCTCTGTAACAAACTGTCACGA
>JAPYZL010115439.1:0-11572 GCA_030522825.1 Platygaster orseoliae
TTCTTTTCTTACCTCGTATCAGTGATTTATTAATATTTCCCTAGGGAAGAATGATTTGTCCCGCTCATTCGTGAGTACCCCAAAAAGTGAATTTTGTTCTCACATTCCATGCAAAAAAAGTGGCCTTTTTTGTGGATGCATGGGAAAAAAGAATAAATATACTATTGTATTAAGTACTTTGGGAGAAATGTCAGTTGGGAAAAGTTGGTTCGAAAAAATGAACCCCTACCACGATTGGACATTGATAGAATGCCCTTTTCCCGTACCCAAATTCGTGTGTAAAAACAAGAACCTGTAAAATTGTACACAGCTTGGGCGAGGGCCCTAGGCCAATACGCGGCCACGCGAAATCGGCGAGCATCAGCGCTAATCATCGCTCCTCCAGTGGCGCCCCCACGGTAGAGCATTCCCTCCTGGATTCAGGCCCACGCAACGCTCACAACTCCCTACTCGTCGCCGCCGATCACCTTAGGCAGAGGTACCAACCAACGTCGAGAAAAACCACCAAAAACAATAATCCTCCCTTTGTCGAGAAATTTATTTGTATATTATTGTCGCTTCGTATATTTTCATTTAATTTGTTTTAATCCCCCCCCCCCTACCCTCTGGAAACGTATTTTCCCAGGATTTTCCGAGGCCCAGCGAATTTCGGAAGCTCGAGTTTTTTTAGGCTCTTTAGAATTTTTGCTGGTCATCGTCATCCAATCATGTTTTTATTTGCAGCATGACTTGGGTTGAAAAGTGAAACTTCTTTAGATATACTTTGTACAGAACGTGGATGTTTTCTGGGGAAGTTTCACTTTCTTTCGAATTTCAGTTTTTCCATTCATTTCGCGACGTCGTCCATATTCATTGTACACATACATAGAGTAGAGAGTAGAGTTATAAATATTTGCTTTATTCGTGGGTTGATTCTTTTAGTTGGTAGAGCATGGACTTCACAGTATTGTTTATCTAGTGGAGTTTGAGGCGATTTAAGGGGAGAATATGGTTTTTTTTTTGTTCGGAGAGTTGTTTTTTATTGCTTGACTGGGAACTGTTCGTTAATTGAAGATTTTTTTTTTGTTTCGATTAGTTTGGGCGTTTCAAGCAACAGGCAGACGACGACGACGACGACGACGACGACGCCCGCTTTTCCCAGGAACGTTCCGAGTCGCAGCACGTTCCATTCTGGGCAAAACAGAACGACGCAGCGAGGTCTCAATCAGGTTTGTTTATTTATAAAATATTTTATTAAAAAATTTAAGGTAAGTTTTATACAGTGATTGGAGGCTTGGGGGAAATTTCGTTTCATTTGCAGTGGTACGTAATGTATGAGAATTATGATAATTAAGGGAAATGATTGGAGTATTGAAAAAAAAGTGGAATGTAAGGGGGGGGGGGTGTACAATAATAGCGTTTTCGTATCGTGAAATAGTGCGATTATGACGCTATAACTGTACCAGTACTGTAAATACTTTTATTTATTTTTGATAGAATTTTATCAACAGAGATTCGGATTATTTGTGAATGTTCGGCATTTTAGGTATCTCCCGTGTTTTTGAGTATTAAAAACTTTTATAGCTTTTATTTTTTATAGATTTCTAGTTTTTTTATGGATCACTAGATAAAAATTCTCAGAATTGGATGCTGTATAGTTGAAAGTTTTATAGTTTTTTAGTAGGTATTTTAATAAAATTTTGGGAAATCAGTATGTTCATAGATTTCTGTTATTTAATGGATTTTTAGTATTTTCATACATTTTTATATAATTTTCAGAATTAGGTGCTCTATAATTCAAAATTTCATGAATTTCTGGCTTTTTTCGAAAATTTTTTAAGAAAATTGTAATATTATTATAGTAATTCACACAGATTTCTATATTTCATGGATTTTTATTATTTCCACAAATTTTTATATAATTTTTAGAATTATGTGCTCCATGATTCAAAATTTCATCAATTTCCGGCATTTTAAAAATTTTCAAGAACACTGTAATGTTATTACAATAATTTATAAGTTTTATAAATTTATATAGCTTTCATTTTTCATAGATTTCTAGTTTTTTATAGATCATTAGATAAAAATTCTCAGAATTGTATGCTGTATAATTGAAATTTTTATATTTTTCTAGTAGGTATTTTAATAAAATTTCGGGAAATCAGTATGTTCATAGATTTTTATCATTCAATGTATTTTTAGTATTTTCACAAATTTTTTTTACAATTTTTAGAACTAGGTGATCTATGATTCAAAATTTCATGTATTTCTGGCATTTTTCAAAAATTTTCAAGAAAACTGCAATGTTATTACAGTAATTTATAAGTTTTATGAATTTTTATAGCTTTCATTTTTCATAAATTTCTAGTTTTTTATGGATCACTAGATAAAAATTCTTAGAATTGGATGCTGTATAATTGAAAGTTTTATAGTTTTTTAGTAGGTATTTAATAAAATTTTGGGAAATCAGTATGTTGATAGATTTCTGTTATTTAATGGATTTTTATTATTTTCACAAATTTTTATAAAGTTTTTAGGACTAGGTGCTCTATGATTTGAAATTTCATGAATTTCTGGCATTTTCAAGAAAGCTGTAATCTCATCACGTAAATTTTGAGTATGTATGTATTTCTAGCATTTTTAGTTTTTTTTTCATATTTTTAAGTACTTATGAAATATTGTAGGTTTTTTACAATTTGATCCATTATGGTTCAAAGTTCGATAGTTTTTTAATATTTTAATGGAATTTCGAAAAATTGTCTATTCACAAATGTTGAGTACTCTCAGAAATTCTAATATTTCTTTAGAAATTATAATTATATTATATTATATATATATTATATTATTGATTATATATATATATATGTATATAATTATAATTAAATACATTTAAGATAACTTCAATACCTTACTATTCAAAGTTTTTAAATAGTAAACTATTGAAACCAAATTATTTCAAAATTCATTAAAATTTCGAGGATTCACTTGAAAAATTTCATATATCTTTCTCAATTTTTTTAGACTTCACTAAACTCAGACAAAAAATTGTTAAACGACAAAGTCGAGTATTTCAATTTGAAATAAACAAATTTGCATAGGGATTTCGTGGTTGAATAAAATTTTTTCCAGCCTTAAGAAAAATCTGTCAATTAACACAAACATTATTGCATTTACTGAAATAAGTTTTGAGTTATTGAAAAATTCTAATAATTATCTCATTGCAAAAAAACCTGAAATGCTCAGTTGAATATATTTAACATAATTAAATTCATATTACTTGCTCCCAACCTTTTAACTATTGTAGAAATAATATTTTTAAACATTTTTGAACTATTTGTATTTTTCAATCTATGAAATTCGTGCTTCAATCGATTGTTTCTCAATTTTCAGGGTCACACACATGCACAGGACACGAATCAAATAAACCCTTTATCAAGGCCGTCCTTCTTCTCTAAACTTTCATCCAAGTTTTCCAAACGGTAAGTTCGATTCATTTTATTGCATGCCAAAGAAAAAGAAATACCTTCCTTATTTAAGGGAAAATATCATCGTTCGTCTCTCAAATTTGCCGTTCTTTGTCAAGTGAAAGAATACGTTGAATAGTGAAGAAAAACTGCATGCCACAACCGCTTGTTGAGAAAGTCACGAAATAAGCTCTCTCTGTTTGGATTTTTGTGTCATAGCATGTCGAACGTTTATGTTTTTTAAGGATGCACAATGACTATGTGATAAAGAGTGAAAAAAAAAAGAAAGAAAACAATGTTTCGAAAATCATTCCCAAGCCGATTTCGCGCCCGAAACAAGGCCAACAGCGACCATTATTCAGTGAAAGCCATAAATTGTACAGAATTTATGTGGCTCACGTTCGTTGTCTCGCAACTTTTGCATCGTCCCTTCGATTATTTGCGTCATGTTTGGTGCAAGGGGCCATACACTTTTTGACAAATTTTTACATTTTGCATTCTAATTTTTTGGTTTTTTTATCCTCATCAAAGTATGTGTGGTTCATATAAATTTAGTTGGATAAATGAAAAACACTCATTTGGCAATGTTGCATTGGATTTTTCGTCGAGTGTTTTTTATTTTTGTTATTTTTATTATATATTTTATGGGTAATCTTTTTCGAGGTTTGGAAAATTAAGTGTACTTAATATTTTTCTTGCCCTTGATTTTCGATTCTTTGTTTTTGCATTTTGTGAATCTCTTTTTTTATTCGTTCAATAAGAGATTATTGATTTTGAAATCCTTAGGTTGATTTTAGGTGTTCACACGTAATTTTTGAAAAAATATTTTCGCTAGTGGAAAAGTAATGAAAGAACAACAAAAATGAACACAAGGTAAATTCACAAATTTTGAGTTATTCTTTCGGAGTAAAATTAAATTAATAAGTTCATTTCAAGTATCAAAGATTATTAGTAATAAAATTAATAAAAATCGAATCGGAACTTTTTTTAAAATATAGTGAATGGGAATTCGAAATTTGAATATTTATACGATTTTTGAAATTTCTGAAATTAAGTATTAATGAACTAAAAGATTTGGAAATGCAAATTTGTGATTAAATTGGAATAGTAAGAATCAGACAACAAATACGAATATTTAACTATATATTTAACAAAAATTAAATTTATGAAGTAAGATGTTTATATATTTGAAAATTGAAAAAAAAGTTCCACATTTGACTGAAATTGAATAATTCAGACGACAAAAATATGTACTTCATTGTTTGTCCTATACATTTTTATGTAATTACTTGAAAATTTGAGTATAAATATTTCGAAATTTGATGTAAAAAGTTTGATTCAAACAACAAAAACAAACTTTTATTATCAATTGAATAATTTCTCACTGAATCAGAGAATTCGAAAGTTTCTTGTATTGAAATTCTAAATTTCAGAATACTTTTATGCCTTTTTCATTATTCAAACTTCTGAAACGTTTACTTCAAGGAAAATCTAACAAAATGCTAGATAATTTTAAAAAAATTTAATTCACTATATTTTTAAAATTGTTTAGAACGAGGATATCGAAAATTTTGAAAATTCTAATACACGAGTCTTGAGATGCGAATAAAATTTTTGTTCATAAATAAAAAAATTCTGTGACTTGAATTTTTATATCTCGTTCTCGCATTTTTAGTATTTTCACCGTTCTCTAAGGTAATTAAACATTTGAATAAAAAAATAATTTGGAAAACTGAATTTATTGATCGTTATTTGGTATTATAAAATTCTGAATAAAACCAGAACTCCCAAATTTATAACATATCATGATAATAAAAAACATGTAAGAAAATTGAAAAAAAAAAATTAATAATTTCAAATAATTTATGCACAACTTGTACCGAGTGTCTCCTACTTCATAAAATTCAGCGAAACTTTTTTTTCCAAAATCGATACTTAAAAAAGTAGATCACAAATTACATCGTGAATAAATTTTTAGAAAAATCAGTTTTTGGCCTCTTAGCATTTCCCCGCAATTACCGAAATACGCAAAACACCAAAACGAACGTCGAATCATCGTACGCACACGTTAAATGTACAAAAAAAAAAGTTGGCCCCCATACTCATTGTGCATCCCTCTAAACGTTACGAGGCGCAGAATGCGAAATTCTCTTCCCACGGAACGACAGCCGGACATGCGCCAGCGACATGAAAAAAAAAATTTTTTTTTTAATTTTTTGTTCTTTTTTGAGCGCGACCACAGAATAACGAGAGTCGGAATGAAATTTTCGTTTCAATGAAAATGGTCACTGTTTCCTCGCGTCGAAAAAAAAAAAAAAAAACATAGTTATTGATGCATCATTCATTGGTCTTTGTTTTTTTTTCCTTTTTTTTTTTTATTTTGTTTAATTATTATTTTCGGAAAATCCTTTTGCACAAAATATGATTTTACTGAAAAGTTCGGTTGTTGTGTGCTGCAGGACGTGAACCAAATAACTCGGCTCTGGGAACGTGGTGCAATGCTCCGTTATTCTGTGGTGCATCGATCCTTCGAAGGATTTCTCTCTTGTACAGAAAAAGTCGCATTAAGGCTCAACGTTTCGAGAGAAAATAATAATAATAATAATAATAATAATGATAAATATGAAAATTTCGCCCTTTTTGCGGGGATTCGGGGATGGGCGGGTTGGGGGGGGGGGTTGGATTTTCCGTGCCTTAAAAACACGCGTTTTGCCTGCCATTGTTCGCCCCTCCTTCGTGAAAATTTTGTACATTTTTTTTCCTTTTCGTCGTTCCTTTGAATTTTTTTTTTCTTCTTTAAAACGTAACGTTTCGTGAGATAGATCGAGTTAAATGTCTTTTTTTTTCGTTGTTATTGTTTTGCTGATGAGAAACTTTTATTTCGAAATAAGCAGGATTTAGTTATTGTTTTTTTTCTTTTTTTTGGGGGGAGGGGGGGTTCTGATCTGATCTCCCGCGATTCGCGACGTTTTAGATGTAACTTTAGAGGCGTTCGAGTAATTGGGCCTTATCAGGGTTTTGTTTGAGTGTAAATTTTGGGATTGGTTTAATTGAGTGAACGTCGAAATTCAGTTCGATTCGGGTATTGAGTCTTTTTGAGGAAATGAAAAATTAATCGGGAAATAGAAGTAAAAAATTATGGAGATTCGAACTGTGAAGTATTTGGGACGATAAATGACAGTTATTTAATGATTTTCTATTAAATGTGAATAAAGAGTTTGAAGGCTAAATATTTATCGGTGAAAAAAAAGGATAATTTTGATTTGAAATGAATGTTTCAAAAAATCTTGAAAAATGAAAAAAGTCCTGTGTACAAGAGAAGTATAAGGGATGTTTTTTCGTGGAGGGTCATGAAGGATAAATAAATTGGAAAATTGTTATTTCAATTTTTTGATTTTGGATTCGTTATTGGAAAAGTTAGGTTCATAAACTTTTTGGCTAAGTGAAATTCGGTGATTATCGAAGATTGGCGTACATTACATGAATTTAT
This sequence comes from Platygaster orseoliae, assembly GCA_030522825.1. Lineage (NCBI taxonomy): Eukaryota > Metazoa > Arthropoda > Insecta > Hymenoptera > Platygastridae > Platygaster > Platygaster orseoliae. The sequence goes on from JAPYZL010115439.1 coordinate 6,934, forward strand.
TTAAACTGAGAGAACATTGGAAAGAGCTGGAAATTATTTATTTTTGCAAATTTTCGTTAATTTTTTGAGTTAGTAATGGGAAATTTATATTTATCTAGAGAAATTACTGAAAATTCTCGGTAGTAACTGAAAGTAAAATACTGTTTATTTTCAAAAATTGTCGGAATTACCTAAAAAATTTCATAAATTGCTATAAGTTTAAAAATAATCGGAAATTTCTGTGACTTATTAAAAGTTTCTAGTAGTAATGTAAATTTTTAAGAATTATTGGAAATTACTATAAATAATTGAACATTTGATAAATTGCTTATGTATTGCCAAATTACCGGAAAGTTCTGTAAATCACGGGAAATTGATATATTTATCTAGAGAAATCACTTAAAATTCTCGGTAGTAACTGAAAGCAAAATACTGTTAATTTTCAAAAACTGTCGGAATTCCCTAAAAAATTTCATGGATTGCTAAAAGTTTAAAAATGATCGGAAATTTCTGTGACTTACTAAAAGTTTCAAGTAGTAATGGAAATTACTATAAATAACTGAAAATTTTATAAATTGTTTATAGTTTACTAAATTACCAGAAAATGCTGTAAATCACTAGAAATTCATATTATTTAGGATCATTTTCAAAAAACACTGGAAATTACTATGAATAAAAAATGTCTATTCATCTTAAAAATACGAAAAATCACCGTTTATCATCGCAAATTTTTATATATTACCAGATTCAAATTATTTACTTTCAACTACTAAAAACTGACGCAAACAATCTGAAAATGTCATAAATTGTTTAGAATTTTGAAATTTACTGAAAATTACCGTAAATAACAGTAAATTCGTAGAAATAACCAAAAATTATACGAAGTTACGACGCTTGGCAATGAATGTAATGATAATTTGTAGAAAAAATATAAGGTTTCTAAAATGAGCAATATAAAAATTATAATATAAAAAAATTCTTTCTATCAATTATTTATTGAGTATTATAATAATGTAGGTCGAATATACTTGATAAATTATTAATAATTTAAGACAAAATTTGTCGAATTTTCGAACTTGGAGAATTTTGATAAGTTATAATATTCATAAGTATTATTCACAACGATTATTATCGAAAATACTTGGTAAAAACTTTTCATTAGTTAACGAAAAAAATTTTCTATCAAATTTTTGTAAATTCTCAACAATACTTAAAAACATCCTGAAACTTTTGAACGAATTTGTGAAAACTGTTATGAATCACATATTAAGTAGGAACATCTTTTTTAAAAATTAGCATAATGTTGAAAAAAAAAAGGATAAAAGACCAGTCAAATTTCAATTAGATTTTCTTTTCTAACAGCTGCAAGTTATCTTCAAAATTGAATGAAAAAATTATTTTTGAACTGAACCTCGACGTTTCATTCACTGCCCAATGAAAATGTGAATCATTCGTTTCTGTTTTTGATAAGACTCAATTGTTGATAATCGCGAAATGTTCTCGATGCCCCAGTCAAAAGTTAGATAAGGATATTTCGAAAATTTCGCGATAATTCATTTTCAATCCTTTGGTCACTTGGAAAGTAAAATATGAACGCCTTTTCTTGTAAATATCGCAAAAAAAGCTTCCAAGACTCCGCACACAACGCGTAAGATGCTCGATTATTTGATGATATGTGTATGACACGGTTATGAAAAAAAAAGTGCCTAAGGGTACGAGGCAACGAATTGATACCCGAATTTTCCGCGCTACGTTAACGATATGCGAAAGTGTATATTTTTCGTACTGTACCATATTCACACGCAGATTTTCTACGATCCCATTCATTTTTCTCGTCGCCACGAAAAAACATGGTATATTCTGTGAACAAAAAAAAAACAAACCTCCCATTGTTCATAAACACACTGTGCGCCTCCTTCCTTTGATTGACGTTTTTTTTTCTTCCTTTGTAACTTTTTGTTCCTTTTTTAAACAATAAAAACGATGTTTGAAGACAATTATACCATGCAATTGTCGTGTATTGACAGGTTTTTCTGACTCCAATGTCCTGAGCACACGAAAATCACCCGAAAACGGCCAAACGCAACCTCTTTGACTTATCATTTACGGGCAGAAAACACAAAAGACAATTTAAAAAACGAGGTAGAAAGAGAGAGAAAAAAAATATTAGGCGTAGGTCATACTGTTGGTTCAGTATAATCAGCATACGCGACGTGTCGTTCAATAATTAGCCTAAGTAGAAATGTAAGATTATTGTACCGCTAATTTATCCTCTAGGAAGATGAGTGATGACGACAATGGACTTTAGTATGCGCAACCAATATTATCGTAGAGTTACGAATACCGATAATTGTCATTACAGTTATTATAAAACGAGCGTTTTTGGTTGTATTTTTTTTATTCTTCTTTTTTTGTTTCGGTGACATATTTTTCGGTTTTGACAGTGATCTCAGTTCGTCCCTGTAGAGAAACTTTTTCGCGTCGCCGTTTGTGAATTTTTTTCGTGACAAAGCGGCGAAATTCGGTGTTTGTTATTACGTCGATATTGAATTTTGATGTTTTTAGATGAAAACGTTTTCTGAATGAACAATTTGTGAAAATAATAAATGAGAGTATTCATTTTTGGCACCACGAGTCTTTTAAGGTAGGGTTAGAAAATCGTAGCAACAATGTGACTATACGATGATTTTCCGGTGAAAAAGACTAAAAAAAAACTTAAGATATATCGCAACGAAATGCGTAAAAACAGGAAAAATCCAACTTTGTAGGCTTCTTCGCCGATAACCAATTTTTTCCTCTTTTTTCTCTTCAAATCAGCGAAGAGGGCTTTGTGTTTTGTTTTTTTAAATATTTTTTACGAGAGTTCATCGTGTTGAGTTATAACTGTTATTTTGTATCTTCGGATGTTTGCCAATAAAACTACCAGATTGTACAATTTTGTTTTGTCGACTTTTTTCGAGTTGTTGCGATTGCGACTTGAATTGTTTTCATGGTTTTCTTTAAAACACAGGAATCTATTTCCCAAAAATAATTTGTCCTCTTCATCAAGCAGCAAAGTATGTTTTTTTTTCATCCATGCATCAAAAAAAAAAAGTTTTTTTTTAACCGATTTGCAATTTACGATAATTTACCAATTTTTGGCATTTGTTAGCAATGGCTTTTGTTTTATTATTTCAGCCCCATGGACCCATCCGTATCCCCAAAGCACCTAGTAGTGAGGTACGTTCTTGCATACCATTTTTGCCACGTCCAAACTTTATTTATTTATTCATAATTTTTTTTTCTTACTCTTTCATTTGTCCCTTTGGCGATTGGTTCTTATACTTTATTCATATCCATTTCATTTCGACCACGGAAATATTCTTGGCCATGATTTCCGGAAAATTATATATTCCGTATGTTGGCAATGAACAAATTACGCGTAGAAAAAAAAAAAGAAAGAAAAAGTACCAAGTGAAGTTGGTTTGCATCGAAATCGGGGGAACGAGTTTTTGGATTATACCAGAACTTGATGTTTGTTACAGTGGCGCAACGACCAACGATGAACAAGTTAAACCACGCAGCCTGCGTTTTACTTGGAGCATGAAAACCACGAGTAGTCGAGACCCTTCTGAAATAATGGCGGAAATACGCAAGGTTAGATAACTTTTTGCGTTTATTTTGTTGATGTTTTTGTGCAACTTTTAGAGAACGTTTTGAAAATTTAGGAATTGATCATAGTTTTAAATTATAGATGTTTTTTGTCTATTTCATTGATGTTATTAAGATTGATGGAAAGGTAAATTTCAATCCACGTCAACTGTGTCAGACAATTTTTTAATCAATATGAATGGTTTTTCGAAAATTTGTATTGTTTTTAAAAAAAAACAATGTGAACTTTTTTGCTGGAAAAAAACTTGGCATATTTTTACTGAAAAATAAATATCTTATGACTCTTTTGCAACAAGTTGATGAAATTTTTAGGAATAGTTTGATAATGTGTAACGTTTCAAGTGAACATTATTATTTGGTATTATTATTAAAAATAATGCTTTTTATAAACTATTATAATAAATTATTTATTTATAAAATTAGTAATATATTGAATATAATTGATGAATCAATAAAATTGAAAAAAATTAATTAAAAAAATTAAAAAACAAAATGATAATAAAATTAAAAAATTAATAAATACTAAAATAAAAAAATTGAAATAAAATAAAAATAAATGCAAATTCAAAGTCAAAAATTAAATTTTAATTAAAAATTTATATAAAAAAATTACATCAAATAAAAAATCATATTCAAATATATTATGAAAAATAATAACTAAGTTATATAAACTAATTATTGCTTTTCTCGCGCAATAATGAAATCAACGTTTACAAACACGTTCAGTTACCCTTATTTTATGAAAAAATGAAAAAAAAATTTGTGTAAATTCAATCTATTGACAAAAATTTAAAGAATGAAGGTGTGTCGTTTTTTCAAAATATGATGAAAATTCATAATTGAGCCCCTGGATGCAATAACTCGCCGAGCGCTCGAAAACGGATAAAAGTATTGTCCGCGCGGTGACATTTAGAGTCAAAATCAAAAGTCCGAAATTGGAAAAATGAAAAATACCACTCGACAGCTTTCGAAAAATGAATGCATTTACTCCTTTGAACTTTTTTCGTAA
>JAPYZL010115458.1:0-11006 GCA_030522825.1 Platygaster orseoliae
TTGATATTTCCCGCTGATTTCCGAGTACCCCAAAAAGGGGCTTTTGTTCCCGCATTCCATAGAAATAAAGTGGCCTTTTTTACGGATGCATAGGAAAAACGAATTTTTTTGGAATTTTCGAATTTCATCAATTGTGAATTAGAAATTTCGAATTTTTCAGAACTATACAAGTTTTTTATTTTGTTACAACACATTTTTAAAATTAAATATTGGGTGTAATGTTCTGAAAAATAAAAGAATGAAATTGGAAATGTTTATCAAAATTCTATAAATGATGAACGTTGAATTTTTTTTATTGTCAAATTTACAAGATAAGACATTTGGAAAGTGATAATTTATACGTTGTATGTAATTTCTGAAGGCTGGAATATATTATGGATTTTTTCTTATAAAACTCAAAAATATGACTTAAAAATTACTTGGATTATATTTCATGATGAAAATTGCTAATGCAAAATATGCGATTGTAAGCTATAAAAAGAAATGAACTAGAAATTTCTCAATTTCAAATTCCAAGAAATTTAAATGTGCCCTATTCGGAATTCGAAGACAATTTTCAATATCCAATACACTTTTTAAGGTGTTTTATGACAATTCTAAGACACTTTCAAACGTCAAAGTCAGTTCTTTCAGTAATAAATGCAACAATTTAAGACAATCATCCAAGTGACTATTTTGTAATTTAAATACCTTTAAAAGTATCTTTTCCGGAATCCTCAGAAATTTTCAAGTAGAGACACTTTTTAAACTGTCTTTTTCGAAGTTGCAAGATATTCAGAAATACCCAAGACACTTCTTGAAATGCCTTATTTGAAATTCTAAGACACTCGAAAGTGTCTTGTTCGAAATGCTAAGACACTTCAACATGTCTTATCTAGGATTCTAAGATACTATCGAATATCAACAAGATTATTGAAGTATCTCATAATAAATTCTAAAACACTTTTATGTTTTTTATACCGAATTATGAGACACTTTTTAATGTTCAAAACACTTTTGAAAGTGTTTTAAGAAAATTTTAAGACACTTACAAAACGCCTAACACACTAAATCTCAAAGTGATTTATTACAAATTTGTAGACACTTCTTGAAGTGTCTTATTAAAATTCAAAGATCTCCTGAAGTATCTTTTCTGGAGTGGTAAGACACTTTTCAAAGTGTCTTTGAAAATCCAATGATATTCAGACATTTCTAAGACACTTTACAAAATGTTTTACTTGAAAATCTAAGACACTCAGAAGCGTCTCATTCGGAATTTGAAAGCACTCTCAAATCTCTGAGATACTTCGTAAAGTCTCTTATTTGAAATTATAAGACACTCTAATGTGTCTTATTCGGGATTTCAAATCACTTTAAAATGTCCAAGACACTATTCGGGGTGTTTTATTGAAATTTGAAGACACTTTTAAACTTCTAAGACACTACTTGAGGTGATTTATAAAAAATTACGAAACTCTCCTTGAAGTCTTATTTTGAAATTAGAGTCTTCGAAAAGTATCTTTCCTGGAACTCTAATACACCGTTAAGTGCCTAAGACACTTTTTAAAGTGTTTTTTTTTAACTTTCAAGACATTTTGAATTTCCAAGACACTTCTCGAAGTATCTTATTTGAAATTCGAAGACACTCTAATGTGTCATACTCGGAATTCGATGTGATTTATGAAAATTCTAAGACACTTTCAAACGTTTAAGTCACTTCATTGAGTGATATAAGCAACAATTCAAGACAATCCTAGAAGTCTCTATTTTGAAATTTAAATACGTTGAAATGTAACTTTTCCGGAATTCTCAGAAATTCTCGAGTGTATAAGACACTTCTTAAACTGTCTTTTTCGAAGTACCAAGCTATTCAGAAATGTCCAAGACACTTTTTGAAATGGCTAATTTGAAATTCTAAGACACTCGAAAGCGTCTTGTTCGAAATGCTTGGGCACTTCAAAGTATCATATTTCGGATTCTAAGACACTATCGGATGTCAACATAATTCTTGAAGTGTCTCATTAGAAATTCTAAAACACTTTTATGTTTTATACCGAATTATGAGACACTTTTTAATGATCAAAACACTTTTGAAGGTGTTTCAAGAAAATTCTAAGACACTTTCAAACGTCTGACACACTAATTCTTAAAGAGATTTATTACAAATTTGTAGACACTTCTTGAAGTGTCTTATTACAATTCAAAGATCTTCTGAAGCACCTTTTCTGGAATTGTAAGACACTTTTCAAAGTGTCTTTGAAAATCCAAAGATATTCAGACATTTCTAAGATACTTTACAAAATGTCTTACTCGAAAATCTAAGACACTCAGAAGCGTCTCATTCGGAATTTTAAGACACTCTCGAATCTCTGAGATACTTCGTAAATTCTCTTATTCGAAATTATAAGACACTCCAATGTGTCTTATTCGGAATTTCAAAACACTTTTAAATGTCTAAGACGCTATTCGAGGTATTTTTTTAAATACGAACACACTTTTAAACGTCTAAGTCACTACTTGAAGTGATTTATGAAAAATTGGAAGGCAATCCTTGTAGTCTTATTTTGAATTCAGAGTCCTTGAAAAGTATCTTTTCTGGAACTTTAATACACTTTCAAGTGTGTAAGACACTCTTTAAAATGTTTGTTAAAAATTTTCAAGATATTTTGAATTAAGACACTTCTTAAAGTATCTTATTTGAAATCCGAGGACACTCCAATGTGTCTTTTTTGGAATTCTCAGACACTTTTTAATGTGAAAAACATGATCCAAAACCAAAACGAATTTCATCGATTTTTCTTAAAGATATTTTCATTTCTTTTTTTTTGGGGGGGGGGGAGCATTTTCTCCATCGCGCCCCGGGAGCGGAAATGTCTTGCTACGCCACTGTCGCAATACGATATTATATTCGCAGTTTGCTAATAATTCACTTCTAAATATCACATTGCTAGTAAATTGTTAATAAAATTTCTTTTCTCCCGAGTTCTTCAGATCATCATCTTTTTTATTTCTTATTCATATAACCCAACCTAACCCATCGATCAACATTTTTCCATGGCTCATGAAAAAAATGCCCTTTCTTACAGACAGTTTCGTGGTTTTGGAGTGCGAGGAGCCGGAAACGGGACGTGCGACCGGGCAACTTCTCCTGGATTACCTCACGGACACGGTAATCTCTCACAAAGCAGATCTTATTGGAAAACCGATGGTGTCGCCCGATTCGAGGCACCTCGTAACGTTGGATCGACAGGAATCCGGGGTCGTCCTCGTCGTGCAAGAAATATTGCGTAATTTACATTTTCCTACGAGAGACACGGGGAACCGAGATTTTCCGGGCGTCCCTAATCTAATTTTTCGGGACGCGGGAAATTGAAAGGCCGGGGGGAGGGGAAATGCTTTTATTAAAAAAGTTCTCGTGTTGCAGCTAATGGGCTAAAATTTGCTTTCGACGTGAAGACTACGCTGAACGTGAGTGACATGACGTTTTATCCGTCCCAGACCACGCACGGTTACGATCTCTACGCTTCGGCTACTGACAAAGAGGACATTCTTTTCCTCAATCTCGCCACAGGTATTGTAACTCTAGATTTTTTTGTTGAATCGTGTTTAATAATTTTTTATACAGTTGGAAAGGAAGCTAATATCAGATATTTAATTAAACAAATGAAATGGTATAATAATCAAGGGCTCAAACACGTGGAATATTCGACATCGAGGTTTGTAATCGCCTAAAGTTCAAATCTGAGTTGCATGATTGCATATAATGAAAATCAGAGGACATTCAAACGGATGTTCGAAATCAAGTCACATGTATAATCCGTTCGATCAATCAAGCGTATGATTGTTAAATGATTCCAAATGTTTGGATTTATGCGAATACTACAATATCGCCTTGCTAGTATTTCTATAGATGAAAATTTATTTTGGAAACTTCTCAAATAATGGTAATTATATCGGGAAAATGTAAAACTATTCGGTGTCGAAATGAGCTTCGATGTTTCTCTTGGTTGGAAACACTTTAGCTTGATCGGAATCCAACACAACTTGGGGAACGACCAAAGTTTTCATGTGAATTTCATGCACTTGTTATACGTTGGATGCTCATTGGAAACTTTTCAACGCTCTAAGTTGTAAAGAAATTACCAACCGTCATTCGTTTCATGTCGTATGTCCAATATTGAATGGAATCGGTATTTCCAAAACCTCCTCGAGTTCACTCGAGCAAGTTTTTCATGCATTGAACAATTTAGGGGTGATATTAAAAAATTGAGAACATAACGGTTCAGGTAGAAAAAATTTTTGGAAGGTGTTTTTTGAGAAAATCTGTCTCGATATGATTTTCTTAGGAATGTATGAAAATACTGAAGATTTTGAGAACACTGATTTTTAGAGCAACGAATTTCATAAACTTTCGGTTTGTATAAATAATGAGGTAAAATGAAAAATGATAAAAGGTTAAGTAAAGAGGAAATATTGGTTTCAGTGGATTGCAAATTACAAAAATTGGATTCTTGTATTTGAATACGTATATTTATGGAAAATGTTCGAGCCTATACTCTAAAATTTATATAAATTTAAAACTACAAAGTTTGTGAAACTGAAAAATCTTTTTACAGAAACGAGATCTTCAAAAATGAAAAATCATGACGTTTTAAAAGAAATATATTTTTCAAGTATTTCATGAATTTACAGAATTTCCATATTTTATGCTATGGATACAATTTTTTCATATTTTTTGTATTTTTATACATTTATCATTTATTTGTATAGATTTTTGGAATTCGATGCTCTAGAATTCAAATCTCAATAAATTTTAAGTATTTTGAAAGATGTCTGGGAAAATTAGATCGACGTAGATTTAAAATATCTTATAAATTTTTTATATCTTACAGTGTTTATATGATTTTGTAGTGTTATATAGTATTCTCATTGATGTATAGCATTTCTATAGATTTTGATAAACATTTTTTTACATCTCGATGGTCTAAAATTCTAAATTTCATAAATGGCACGTATTTTCAAATTTTTCAGAAACCAGTTCATTTATGTGAATTTTGTTTAATTTTAGTGTTTTTATAATATTTTTCTGATTCGTAATAGGTTTTGGTGTTTAAAAGGATTTACGACTAAATTTCTGGAATTCGATGCTTTAAAGTTCAAAGTTTCTTAGATTTTCAACACTTTCGTAGATTTTGTTGTTTTTTTTATTAATAAGGTCAGATTAATTTCTAAAATTTCCTTATTGTAAGCTATTCAAAGAATTTTAACACGTTTTTTAGTATTTTTATAGATTTCATAGAATCACATGATCTACAGTGAATTTACAAAATTCAATGTTAAAGTATTAAAATTTACTACGATTTTGAGTTTCTAGTATTTTTATATATTTCTAATTTATTTATGAATAAGTATGTGGATATTTAAATCCTTATTTCCATAGTATTCTTATTTTGTAAAAGATGTCTAGGAAATTCAAATGTATGTAGATGTCGAATATTTTATCAATTTTTTATATTATTGTATTTGTATAAGTGTTTTTAAAATTTTGTAAAGTTTTATACTAATCTCATAGATTTCTAGTATTTCTATAAATTTTTGTAAACGTTTTTTTAGAACTTGATGGTCTGAAATTCTAAATTTCATAGATGGCACGTATTTTCGAATTTTTCAGAAAACAGTTCATTTATGAATTTTTTTAACTTTAAGTGTTTTTTTAATATGTTTTTGACTCGAAATACTTTTTGGTGTTTGTATAAATTTCCATCTAAATTTATAATGTTTTCAAGTTGAAAGTATCTTAATTTTTCAACATTTTCGTAAATTTGGGTTTTTTATTATTAATTGGTAGGTCAGAAAAATTTCTAAAATTTTTATATTTCATGCTATTCATACAATTTTCTCGCTTTTTTTGGTATTTTTATAGATTTCATGGAATCATATGATTCACTTTACGGTGAATTTCCGAAATTCAATATTAAAGTAATAATATTTACTACGATTTTAAGTTTCTAGTATTTTTATATATTTTTAATTTATTTGTGAATGAGTATGTAGATTTTTAAAATTCTAATTTCAATAACTTTCCAATTTTTTAAAAGTTGTCTGGGAAATTCAGATGTACGTAGATTTTGAATATTTTATCAATTTTTTATATTATTATATTTGTGAAAGTATTTTTAAAATTTTGAAATATTTTATAGTAATCTCATAGATTTCCAGTATTTCTTTAAATTTTTGTATACCTTTTTTCACAATTTGATGGTCTAGAATTCTAAATTTTTTAAATCGCACGTATTTTTCGAATTTTTCAAAAAACAGTTCATTCATAGAATTTTTTTACTTTCAGTGTTTTTTTAATGTTTCTGATTCGAAATACTTTTTATTGTTTTTATAAATTTCCGTCTAAATTTCTAGAATTCAATGTTTTCAAGTTGAAAGTTTCTTAAATTTTCGATATTTTCGTAAATTTGAGTTTTTTTTTATAATCATAAAAACTAAACAATTTTTAAAATTTCCGTATTTTATAGTATTTATACAATTTTTTCGCGCTTTTTGGTATTTTTACAGATTTCATGGAATTATATGATTCATTCTACAGTGAATTTCTACAATTCGATGTAAAAATTTTAAATTCACTACTATTAAGAGTTTCTTGTATTTTTTATATTTCTAGTTTATTTGTGAATAAGTATGTAGATTCTCAAAATTTTAATTTCAATAATTCAATAGATTTCCAATTTTTTTAAAGATGTCTGGGAAATTTAGATGTACGTAGATTTTGAATATTTTATCAATTTTTTATATAATTGTATTTGTAAAGGTATTTAAAAAATTTTGCAATGTTTTATAGTAATCTCATAGATTCCCAGTATTCCTTTAAATTTTTGTATACCTTTTTTCAGAATTTGATGGTCTAGAATTCTAAATTTTTCAAATAGCACGTATTTTTCGAATTTTTCAAAAAACAGTTCATTCATAGAATTTTTTTACTTTCAGTGTTTTTTTAATGTTTCTGATTCGAAATACTTTTTATTGTTTTTCAGTATTTTTTTAAGTTTTAGTTTTTTGTCTTTTTCATTAATCAGAAGGTCTGAACAATTTTTTATATTTCCGTATTTTATGCTATTTATACAAATTTTTGGCGTTTTTTGGTATTTTTATAGATTTCATAGAATCATATGATTCACTCTACAGTGAATTTCCGAAATTTGATATTAAAGTATTGAAATTAACTACGATTCTGAGTTTCTAGAATTTTTAAGTATTTCTAATACTTAAATTTTAATAAAAAAAAAAAATATTTTATAATAAAATAGTTCATTCGTAGAATTTTTTCACTTTCAGTGTTTTTTCAATATGTTCCTGATTCGAAATCATTATTGTTATTTTTATTAATTTCCATCTAAATTTCTATAATTCGATGGTTAAAGTTTGAAGTTTCTTCGATTTCCAACATTACCGTAAATTCTGTTTTTTTTTTTTAATCACTGTTTTAACACAACGCATCAAATTTCCATTCCTAGATTTAATATCTTATCAATTTTTTATATTTTAGCATTTGTGAAAATGCCAACATGTCTATTGAATTTCGTAAGGTTTTATAGGAATCTCTAATAGATTTCCAGTATTTGTATAAATTTTCGTATACTCCAGAAAATAGTTCATTCAGAGAATTTTTTTACTTTTATTATTTTTTCAATATGTTAACAATTCGAAATAATTTTTGTTGTTTTTTTCTAAATTTCCATCTAAATTTTTCTAGTTCGATGCTCCAAAGTTCAAAGTTCCTTAGATTTTCAACTTTTCGTAATTTCTACTATTTTTATGTTCACCCTGTTTAAACAATGTATCGAATTACCATTTCTACCTTATGCAAGCTAAACATTTAATAATTACAATTCATTTGAAACCAGGATTCCTGTTATTTTCGAACAATAAAATCCAGAATCCTAAATTCTATTCTAATTTGAGAACTCATTTATAATTAAATTAATATAATGATGTTAATTGAATTGAATTTATTACATTTAATTTAATTTAATTTTAATTTATTTACATTTATTTATTCAATTTATTTTACTTTATTTAATATAATAAATAATTTAATTACTATAATAAAAAAATATTATAATTAAACTTCATTGAGAACCCATCTGTCACGTATTATAAATTTTAGTTTACGTACATTTTTACTCATTTTCATCTTTTTTCATTACATTATACTATTATCGTTATTGTTCATATTCCTTTTTTTTTTTGTAAGGAAATATCGAATTAAAATGTAAAGCATCCAATTCACGATTAAAAAAAAAGTGTCGACTTTCAGGGTGAAAATGCGTGGTCGTTGAATATTGAGCTTGCACTTGGACGTTTGATTTCAGGCAAAGTAGAAATGATAACGGGGGTGGGAAAAGCGATGTCGGCGTCGTATGCGAAATGGGGCAACCCAAATCGACCGATCGTGCAGAGCGGAGTTTTCGGCCGCTACATGGTCAGCCCATCAAATGAAGCACTTTTCGTTATTAATGGAGAGACACGAACAGTAAACTGCGAAATTGGCGGCCTCGTGCACCCGAGAATTGTCGTGTGGTTGACTGTTACCCAGCACTGAATTCGAGGCGCTCGAAAAACGAGAAGACAAAAAGAATCACCGAAAGAAAAAACAGTTTCCGCGCTCGGGAAAGCCCGCGAAACCGCAAGTTAAGCGCGTATTTTTTGACCAAGTAACTTAGCTTTACCGAAAAGCGAAAAGTCGCGAGTCACGCATTGTTCCTGGACAGGGGCGTAAGCAGAACATATTTTGGTGAGTGGGTTTTCATAGTTTTTATGTATATTTCCTTGGGGATTTTATGATTTTTTGTCTTTGACAATCTGGTAATGGAAGGACGGTTTTTTAATTTTACTACTTTTTAGGATTTTCGAGTTATGCAACTTTTCGATTCAAGAATTGAGAATTTTCCATGTATATTATTTATAGAACTTGGAGGATTTTCTGAAGTAATTATGAATATATATTCAGCTTTTGAGAATTTTATGTTGTTACAAATTTTAATATTTTTATAAATTTTTCTATTTTTTTTTTCTCAGACGATCTGGTAACGAAAGGAAGATTTTTTAATTTTAATAATTACAGGATTTTTTGAGTTATACAATTTTTCGATTCAAAAGTCGAGAATTTTTCATGTACATTTTTAGTATTTTTCATATTTTTTTAGTGTTTGTAGACCTTCGAGGATTTTTTTAAATAATTATGAAATCATTTTCAGCTTTTCAGAATTTAATGTTGTAACAAATTTCAGTATTTTTAAATATTTTTATTGATTTTTATAATTTTTAAAATTTTATAAATTTTTTGTCAACTTCCACGATCTGCTTAACGAAAGGAGGATTTTTTAATTTTTCCAATTCCAGGATTTTTCGAGTTATACATTTTTTCGATGCAAGGGTCGAGAATTTTTCATTTATATTTTTGTTATTTTTCCCATGTTTTTAGTGTTTGTAGAATTTAGAAGATTTTCTTTAATAATGAATTTATTTTCAGCTTTTTAGAATTTAATGTTGTAACAAATTTCACTATTTTTATAAGTTTTGATAATTTTTATAATTCTATAAACATTCATATTTGACGATTTTCTAACGGCATAAGGATTTTTCAATTTTTCCAATATTTAAAAATTTAAATTAACTATCGAATAATAATAATTTTATTATTGACTAATTTAAAAATTGATGCAATAATGTCGTTAAAAATAAAAAAAATTTTCATTGTAAAATATAAATGATAATAACAATTTTACTAATTTTTATAATTCATAGTTATAAATAAATTAATATCCCTTAATTACATTTTCATATTCAATTACTATTATATTATTAAATTATTCTTAGTTATCCGATTATTAAATGATAAACAGATAAATATCAAGAAATTTATAATTAAGATAAGAAAATATGTTGTAAAAATTGATAAATTAGATAATTGATATTTTAGATAAAAAATCAATTTATAATTCATAATTATTTTTGTTTTATATTCAATTATAATTATATTTTTAAAAAATTGAAATATGTACCTTTTGATAAAATTATAATTATAATTTTATAATTTTGAATACTCAATAAATTTGAATTATTAAAATATATTGAAGAGTCGAGAATTTTTCATGTATATTTTTGTAATTTTTCATATTTTTTTAGTGTTTGAGGAACTTGGAGGATTTTCTGAAATAATTATAGATTTTTATTTAGCTCTTTAGAATTTAATATTGTAACAAATTTCAGTATTTTTATAAATTTTTACAATTTTTATAATTTTATGAACATTATTCATATTTGACGATCTGTTAACGGAATGAGAATTTTTTAATTTTTCCAATTCCAGGATTTTTCGAGTTATACATTTTCCCGATTCAAGGGTCGAGAATTTTTCATGTATATTTTTAGTGTTTTTCATATTTTTTTAGTGTTTGTATAACTTTGAAGATTTTCTGAAATGATTATAGATTTATATTCAGCTTTTTAGAATTTATTGTTGAAACAAATTTCAGTATTTTTGTAAGTTTTTATAATTTTTATATAATTTTATAAACATTCATATTTGACCTTAAATCAAAAATCCAACTTGATAATATGCTCCGTTTTAAATATTCATTCAATGAAGCAAGGAAAATGATCACTCCGAGCTATAGTCTCATTTTTAAAAGTTTATTGTCATATCGATATTTCGGCCACTCACGAGGCCCTCATCAGGATCTTTAAATAGATATTTATGCTACAAGGGAGGAATGGAATGATTCTACGAGCGGCAGCGAAAGCTCAAGCGCGCGAGTTGAATCACATTCCTACTCCCATGTAACATACAATATTTTTTTTTCCATGCATGTGTTCGAATGGTCGCTTTTTTACGATGAATCGCGTGAACACAGCCCCCTTTTCGAGCAGCCATAAAATCAGCGGCAGAATTCTTCTTTGTTCCCTGCTATCCGGGACAAAAGATGCTATCCGGACTTTTGTCCCGGATAGCAGGG
>JAPYZL010115494.1:0-12350 GCA_030522825.1 Platygaster orseoliae
CATGTAAAAAGGTTTTTTTTTAAATAAGTTTATTCATGACAAATATTTGTAATGAATTTTTTGTTGAATTTGTCCGGATTTTGGTGGCGCACCCTGTATTAATTTCCGAATATAAAATTATTAATCAATATTTCTGAATTTGTTGAAATTTAAATTTCTAATTTTCCTTCTTCTTGCATTGAAAAAACGTCTAAAATAATTTTTATTTCTGAAAAATATAGAAGAAAATCCCAAACATTGTAAATTTTACTGAATTTGTAATGAAAAAAAATTTTTCTATACATCATAAAGTAAAAATTACCTGGAATAACGCAAGCTGCATCGGACGAATATTTTCGGATTTTCCCATGATTTTCACACATCGATTCGTGTACACATTAACTAGTTTTATTCCCAACATTGTACTGTACATAATCATGTGACCCGACTCATCGAAAAGAACATTTCCTAAATTTGTTTCAGTTTTATCCAATTCTCGTTCCGTTGCCATTCTAAAAAATATTATTTTATGAACAATTTCATATTATATTTATATCATTATAAATATTATCAAGATCAATTATATATATATTCAATATTAATTAAGTAAAAAAAAATTTTTTCATATTGAAATTCGTCAAGTTCATTCTTAAAACTATTTTTAACTAATTTATAATTTCATGTATTATTATATTTTTTGATTTTTATTATTATTATAAATATAAAATAATAATAAGTATTATTTACTTATTATATTATTTACAATATCTGGTATTTCTTGCTTTAGTAATAATCACAAAATATTATTAAAACGATGAAAATAAACTATAAATAATGAAATAAATAATAAAAAATTTACCTCCTACCAAATTCCATATTAGGCACTTGTTGTGATTTTTGTTGCAGCTCATAATATTTTTCCAATCCTTCATTGAAAACTCTGTACAATTTCCCAGTCAGAAAATGGAAAATACGAATTTTCCTGTCACCGCTCGAAGAAGCGAATTTTTTCCCATCCGGAGAAATAGCTAGAGAACACGGATAAGTTTGGTTTTTGACGAACTCGAATAAATCCGTGTCCAACCTGGATTCGAATTTCACGAATTTCGGTGACTGATAATCATTTTTGGCTCCTGTCCAGTATTCCAAAATTCCCGATTTGTCCACAGAAATGCAGGTTTCGAAAACTGGATTGTACTGTTGAAAAGTGTATTTATTATTCAATTGATTTATTTATGTACCTAGAATAATTGATAAATGATATATTTACTACTTATTATAATTATTACAATCAAGTTATAATATATGACAATTATCACCTTAAAAACAATTTAGAAAATACCTTTTTCTTGTAAATAAAAATTTATACAAAAATATTTCGATGATTCTGAAAAAATGTTTTTATAATCTAATGAACGTAATAGAAATTTAAAGAAGCTGGAATTTATTGAAATATTAAACTTCCAACGATACAAAAAATTGTCTTGAATTTTTCATTATATATGTGAAAACCTACAGATTGTTCCAATTTTCCAATATTTTCAATGTATTTTTAATTTTTGAAAATACAAAACTTCTAAACTGTTATCGAAACTTTTAAAATGAAAACAATTGTTGTACGAAAAAACATTTTTTTTTTTTGTTTGGGAATGTTTAGAATATTTAACAGTTTTTGTAGTTTGACGGAAAAATCAAAATTTTCCAGAAGCTAAATCATATTTTTACACTTCATAAAATTTGGAAAACATTTAAAATGACTGAGATATTAAACATTTATGTTTTTTACTTCTTCCGAATTTTTACACTATTTTTCAGTTTCAGTTTAAATTATTCTCAATATCTACAATTTTCGTAAGAAAGAAAATTTTTCACTATATAATTTCACTTTTTTTAATTAACTTAAGTTACTTATTTGAATTTCACTATTTTCCAAAATTGCACAAATTTATTGAATTTCTGCAGTTATTTATAATTTTAAAAATATTTGATGTTTCTAACGTACTGTTCATGATATTGAACAGTTTTCAGACTCTAATTAACGTTTTCAAGATTATTGACGAATTACGTAACAGCTAAAACATTTTTTTATTGTCAAAAAATTTCATTGGATTTCTTTAGTTTTTTTATTTCTTCGGAATCGTTATAATTTTCAGCAATATTCAAATTTTATCATCATTTGCTGAAATCCTACAAATTTCTTGTATTTCTACAATTATTTATAATCTTCAAAATATTTAATGTTTCAAACTACTAATGATATTCAACAATTTTTAAACACTTATTAGAGTTTTCAAAATTATTTAAAATTTCCACATGAGATAAAACATTGTTTTATTTTATGGAAATTTTATCAGTTCTCCACGGTTTTTTTCATTTTATAGAATATTCGTAATTTAATTAAAATTCCCTGAAATCATACAAAATTTTCGGATTTTCTAATATTACTGGCGATTCTTTACATTTTTCTTTTTCAATTTTTCATAATTTCACAATTTTTTCGATTTTTAGTAAAATTTCTGAAATAATCAACGATCTCCGAACGATAAACGTGTTATTGTTATAATTTTAGTAAAAAAACTGTCTTTGTAATTTAACAGAATTTTTAAGTTTAATTTTTTCTTAATTTACGTAATTTATGACCATTTTCCAAAATCCTTCAAATTTTTTGCATTTCTACAACTATTTATGATCTTCAAAATATTATTTTAATGTTTCGAACTACTCATGAAATTCAACAATTTTTAATCTTTTATTAGCGTTTTCAAAATCATGAAAGATTTTGACGAGATACGAGTACGAGATATAATATTATTTTATTTTCTATATATCTTTACGGTTTTTTTTTAATTTTACGTAATTTTCATAATTTTCTAGAATCATCAACATTCCTCTAAATATCTTATGTTTTTCAGTTTTTCATAATCTGACAATTTTTTCGATTTTCAGTGAAATTTCTGAAATTATTGACGATTTTCGTGCGATAAATATGTTATTATTTTTACAATTTAAATGAATATTACAGTTTTTGTAATTCAAGAGAATTGTTCTTAATTTCCGAAATCCTGCAAATTTCTTGAATTTCTCCAATCATCTATTATCTTTAAAATATTTAATGTTAACTGTAATTCTCAATATCACAAAATTTTTAGACTCTTACTGATATTTTTAAAGTTACAGATCTCCGAACGAAATGAAAAAATTTTTTTATTTTATGAAAATTTTATTAGTTAACCACAGTTTTTTTTAATTTATAGACTGGTCGTAATTTTATCAACATTCCTAGAAATCATACAAATTGTTCGGATTTTCTAGAATTACTAGCGATCCATCAAATTTCTGTTTTTGAATTTTTCATAACTTTATAATTTTTTTGATTATTAGTGAAATTTCTGAAATAATCGACGATCTCTTAACGAATAACGTGATATTATTGTTATAATTTTATTGAAAAATACTGTTTTTGTAATTTGACAGAATTTTAAGGTGCGATTTTTCGTTAAATTACGAAATTAATCACTATTTTCCGAAATCCTACAAATTTATTGCATTTCTACAATTATTTTTTATATAAAAAATATTAAGATTATTAAATGTTTCTAACTATTTATGATATTCAACAATTTTTAATCTTTTACTAGCATTTTCAAAATTATTAAAGATTTCCGTACGACCTTAAATATTTTTCAATTTTCTTCATATTTCTACGGTTTTTTTAATTTTACAGAATTTTCATAATTTTCCAGAACCTTTGACAATCCTCTAAATATTCTATGTTTTTCAGTTTTTCATAAATTAAATAAATTTTTCAATTTTCAGTGAAATTTCGGAAATCATCGACGATTTTCGTACCATCAAAATGTTATAATTTCTACAATTTTAATATATATTACAGTTTCTGAAATTCAACAGAATTATTTCTCATTTCCGAAATCCGACAAACTTCTTGAATTTCTACAATTTATTCATAATCTTTGAAATATTTAATATTCCCAGTTATTCACCTTAATTAGTTATCCACAGTTTATTTAATTTTATTAAAAAATTGTAATTATATTAACATTCCCTGAAATCATAAAGTCTTTCGTACTTTCTAGAATTACTAACCATCCTTTAAATTTCCTCTTCTTCAGTTTGTTACAATTCTACAAATTTTCCAAACTTTAGTAAAATTAATTATCAATGATATCCATACAACAAACGTGTTATAATTATTAAAATTTCAACAAATATTACAATTCCCGTTTATTAATGTAATTTCTATAATTTTCCCCAATTTATAAACTTTGTCATCATTTTCTTAAACCTTTCTAATTTTTTTAAACTTCCTAGAATTATTAAAAAAATCCATTAAATACTGAACGAAACGTGACATGTGATAATTAACAACCAAATACATATTTCAAACATTTGAACTTTAAATTAAACATCTGTAGAAAACCTGACTAAATAAACAAACAAATTTTTTATACATACTTTCATTATAACTACAGGTGCTTCGTGCTTGTTTTCAATAACATGTAATGGCTGATTTGAGCCTTGGCTATCAAAAATGTAAATCTTGCTTGAATTCTCATCGGAAACTGCTATTGCTGATACTGCATCGCCGGCAGAATACACCCATTCCGCGCAAAGAGACACAAATTCCAGCGCGATTATGTTTATCATATCTAAAAATCAATCCAAAATTTTTATACATCTCAATCAGTAATATCACATTTGCATTTATTTCAAGATAAAAAGAAAATTTGAGAAATGGCCTTTTTTCGGTGATGAAAGTTTATTAACCAATAAATAATCATTTTATTAATAATTTATGTTCATTTCGTTTACAATGTTGAAAAATCATACGAGAATTTTTTCTGAGATTTACTATTTTATTATTTCAATTTATAATTTAATCTATTATTTATTTATTATTTTAATAATAATATAATATAATGCATGTATATAATAATAGAAAATAATAATGTTTAATAACGTTCTGTAATAAATCGAAATGATAATTTAATAATGTTTCCTTTTCATAAAAAACTTTTTTTATAAAAATTGTGTATAAACATGTTTAGAAAATTCCTTCTATTCGTCGAATTTGTTTTTTCAAGGTTTTTTATTTTTATTTCGTTTTTTTTCAATTATTTTTGGTCAATCTCAGAAAAAAATTTTCCCGTACTTAGTTAACGTTGTAAACTTTAAAAATATAATATTTAAAATATATATACATATAATTTCAACATCTTATTTTCTATGGTGACATTACTTTTTACGTGCCTAAAGTTCCAAACGTTCAAGAAATAAACGAAAAAAAAATGGTTTTTGATTCACACCCAAGATTTCCTTTATTTACTGTTATTAAGTTAGAATATATTGTAAATACCAAAATTCACAACGTCAAAAATTTTCATCTTTTTGTCCTGGCTCACTGTGCATAAATAAGTTCCATCGTTGCTTGCAACCAATGCCCTAATTGCCATTGTGTGGGCTCGATAATGTTTCACAAATTCTATGAGTTCGTCCTGCTTTTTCCAAAATTTTACACTTCCATCGCAACTCGCAGTGATTAAAAAGTTGGTTCTGAAAAATAATTTTTTTTTGCTTATTCAGCAAACTCAAATTTATTTTCGAAAATTTTGAAACTTCTTCAAGATTTTGAAACTACGATAACTTACAGAATTTTAAATAGTTCTGTACAGTGTCTTAAAATTTTTTCTGATATCTTTGACTTCAAAAATTTATCTTACAAAAAAAATAACAAAAAGGGTTATTAGAAATTTCCATTGTTTTTGAAAAATTCAAAAATGTTTTGTGAATTTCTAACGAATCAAATATTTTATGACTGTTTTAACAATTTATCCTGAAACTTTTCAACTTTTTTCATAAATTTGGAATCAAAATTGTTCATAAACCTTCGAAAAATATATTTTAAATCTTTTACTACAGGTTTTGCATTACATACAAACTTTCAAATTATACGTTCAAAACTTTTCGAAAATTATTATTGACCATTTTTCGGCGTTTCTAACATTCATATATTGCTGATAACAATTTTTGAATCATGAAAACAAATTTTTTCAACATAAGAAATGTTTCAAATCAACTAGGTATAAATAATTTGAAATAATAACCACAAAAATTAGAAAGAATCTACGATTTTCAAAATATCAAGTTTTTGCATTCTTTATTTCAAATACTTTAATAAAATATTCTTGAAAAATTAAAAAAAAAAGTCATGAAAAAATAATTATAAAATTATATAAAAAAAATTTTAAATTGCAAGGGAACTTTTAAAAATCATGGCAATAAAAAATAAGTTGACGAAATTATCTAAAATTCATGATTTTAGGTCAACAAATACGATTAAAAAAAACATTAATTATTCCTATAACTTTATGAAAAAAGAATATTTGTCGAATAACGAATTTTTATTAAAAACATTAATAATACTAATTTTTGAGACTTCGTGAGGAAATTTTATTTTTTACAAACTTTATAGTTAAAAATTATTTACTGAAATTACTAACTTTGTTAAAACAATATGACTTATTGTATCCCGATGCATATATGATTTTTCATAGTATTCGCAGCATGGGAGATTTTCTATGTACACGCTTTCGAACGGCAGCACTGAAACAAAAATATTTCCAAAATTATTTTTAATTTTAATTCCATATTTTCCTTATTTTGTTCCTCTTATTAACTGAACATTTGAAAACCAGAAAATTCGCTAATGTTAAAATTATAAAAAATGTGAGAAATTAATGGTTTCAAAAAATTTTACGTTCAGTAGGGGAGACTGGGGGAAAATGCGCAGTTCACGAAATGTTCAATTTGCATTACCGTCAGAACGGTAATCACTGGAGACTTGAAATTTTTTCCATATATGGCTCTAGTGTCGAGTACACTGTGTTGTGAATATTTGTCTGAAAGGAAACTTCGACTTTTGCGTCATTTTTTTCATCAGAATTGATGGTAGGTGAGTTTCTATAGTAATTCAGCTGCGAAAAAGACGAAAACATGATCGGTTTGGTGAAATTTTGACTCGTTTTCGAATCACACGTTGATAAGCCGGAAATGTAGCTATGGGGCAAAGTGCGCAGTGTTTGTTTTGTATTGTTTCGCTGTGTTTGGTCATGTTACGCTATTTCCTTCACTTTTTTGTTGTTTTCCACTTTTTTTTCGTCAAATTTTTTCTACACCCAGGGTCGTATCGAGGCCGGGGCAGTGTCCTGTGGACCCCAAACATTTTATTGAAAAATGTGATGAGGGTGATGAGCAAAAAAAGTTGTGTGTCACTTTTGAACAGCAAAACTTAAAAAACCTCCTTTTTTTAACACCTTTTTTTAAATCAAATTTGAAAGTTTGATGACCTTTTTCTTCAATTTTTTTGAAATAACGAACTTTTTCTGAATTTGTTTATTTATTTATTTATTTATTTTTTTCATCATGGTTCGCGTTTAAGTTCGCAAAACAGAGCGGATTGATGGTGGAAAAGTATTCGAAACATGCAAGGCTATCCGCGAGGGAATATCTGCGAATTGCGGGTCGAAACGTTTTTTCTGGTGCTCGACGCACACTCGATCGTTACTTACAAAATTTTTGTTCTTAACAAATAAAAATTTTAAAAATCAAATTTCGTTCCTAACAAAAAAATTTTTATTGAAATTGTTTATGAAATCATTTATTTTGTGTTTCCCACAATTTTTTAGCAATCAACCTCGTGAAAATCGCGATTTCTGGAATTTCGCATTTTACCCCAGCGTGGGGCAAGATGCGCAGAAAATCGTTTTTTTTTAATCAATATATGAGGCATAAGGTTCAACTAGAACTAAAGTTGCCTGAGGCTAAATTGTAGCCACATATGTGGACTACAATATAGTGTCATTTGCAGATCCTCTCAGCCCTTATGCTGCCTCAAAAATTTAATATTATCAAAAACTGCGCATTTTACCCCAGTCTCCCCTAAATTATAAGTTTTGAAATTATAAAACAAAATGTAGTAATTTTCATTTACTTTGATCCATTTCAATTCAGATTAAGATTAGAAATTTCTGTAAATTGGAAATATCGGTTAATTTAAAATTATTAGAAAAATAAAAGATTGCCAACATTTGAAGATATGCTTATACATATGCTGTTTATTGACTGTTTAACAACTCAAAAAAGAATAAATATTTATTATGTTTGAAATATAATTTTTTAAAATATTGAAAACAGAAGTGATAAAATCACAAAATAAAAAAATTTTACCACAAAAAATTCTACAGTGATAAAACCTAAAAATGAAATTTTTTGAACTCAAAAAGCTTTGAAAATTAATGTACCAATTTTTCAATCATCAGTTCAAATTATAACTGATGCTACTAAAAACTTGGAAAAAATTTTTTTAAGTCTTATAATTACTCGGAATAAAAAATTTTTAAAAAATTGATCAAAAAACAGCAAAACTTCGAATTTGAATTTTGAGGTTCTAAAAAAATACTGACAAAATAAAGTAATCAAAATAAACTTTTTTGCAGTTTGAAGATTAGAAAATTTGCAACTTGAGTAAAATATATTCAATAGAATAAAATACAATTGCAGTTAGTAGAATATATGATTAAAAAAAAAAATAGGCATAAAAATAAATTTTGTTAATAAATTTTGTTAATAAATTAGTGGATTCCAAGAATTGAGGCAAAACTTTTTCTACATTTCAAAATTTTCTAAAACTAATTTATGAACTACTAAATGTGAACTTACAAATACGGATTAAAATCTTTTAAAATTGAAGAATTTAAAATTTCTGAATTTATAAAAATGAACTTTAAAAATACAGTAACGTAAGTAACTTTTAAGCTTGATATTATTATTTTTTTTTATTTTGGTAAATTCTTTCAAATTTTTTTTAAATTAATTTTTTTATTAAATTCTTAATAAATTCTTTCAAAATTTTATTATTGATTTCTTCCAATTATTTATATTCTTATTTATTAAATTCTTTCAAATTGATTATTATTTAATTTTAATTATTATATCCTCTCAAATTGATTATTACTATTTTTAAATGATTAAATTCTTTCAAATTTATAAATTGGATTATTTTGAGTTTGGATCTATTAAATATATAAACTAATGATTTTCAATTCTTACACAAGATTTATTAACGTCACGAAATTCAAAAAAGTTAATTTTTGACATCATAATTATAATTAATGACAATGGCATGAAATACACTAAATTCGACAACAATACTATATGCATATTAAATTATAAATTAACATTGTTTTTTTTTGTTTACTTTATTGTAAATTATGTATTTGTATAATTTGAAATGAACAGAACAAAAATTTATAATAAAACAAATTTCAAAATAATTAAAAAATACATTACATTTTTCGTGATATCAAAAAAAAAAAAAAAACTAAATGTAAAACAAAGTACAAAATTTAATAAAAATATGATGTATTTTTTACCACTTGACGTTTTTGACGTTTATTTTGTAAACAAAAACTTATGCAAAATCCTACCTTTTCGCTTTTTTTTTGGCGGTTGTTCTACAGCTTGCGAAGGTAAAGGACCAATCCATTCTTCATCGCTGTTTTCTTCCTCGTTTTCTCTTTTTTTTTCACTCATTGTTTTCAGTTTTATGGGAACAACATTGGATTTTCACAAATAAAACAATCAACTGATGACAATTAAATAAAAACATGGAGTCAGATCGTTCGGGTATGTTCGTGCGTGTTCGTGCATGTTTGGTTAGATTCGGGTTTTTTTTTTCTCGTACCAATGCCAACTTTTCAATTTGTTATTTAATCAATTAACGATCAAATGAAATTTTAATGTTTGGATTTTTGGAGAAAAACAATTATTTTCACAAATAAAAACAATCACGGCAAATGAAGACAATAAATAAGAACATTTATTCGATTTATTCTGACGATAGTTCGTTCGGGTATGTTCGTGCGTGTTCGCCAGTGTTCGTAAAATATCGGTTAGATTTGAAATTTTTTTTTCCGTGCCAACTTTCAACTTGTTATTTAATCAATTAATGGCAATACGCAATATCAGTGTTTCGGTTTTACTTGAAAAACAATTTTTTACACAAATAAAAACAATCACGACAATAGTAAACAATTAAATAAAAAATCTAGCAATAGATCTTTCGGGTATGTTCGTTGAACATCGGTTAGATTCGGGTTTTTTTTCTCGTACCAACTTTTCAACTTATTACTGTTAAATCAATTAATCAATTAATAGTCCAAGACAATTTCAGTGTTTCGGTCGTCAGCTGACACACAAAAGTTACAATAAATTATTCCGTTTCATTGAATGCAGCCTTTTCGACAATCAAATAAGCAAGTTAGTGTCTCACATCTCTCACAAATTATCTCATGAAAGCCAGTCACATTTTAACTCTGAAAATTCTCATAATACCCTAACCTCAATGCGGTGACTTACATAATTTTGTACTTGAATTTCAAGTCAGTTTTGAAAATCGCGAATCTAAATTTAGCCGTTTTCGTGTAAGAGACATTGTTCAAAACTGGTAAATGGATTTTTTAGCTGAAAGTTGGAAGTATTGAAACTAGAACACGTTTGTAGATTCTGTGCAAAACTGTCAAACGTCAGAAAAATTGTAATTTTGGTTGTTTTTTGGGACTTATTTATTTAAAATAAAGGGTTGTACACGCTTAGAAAATGTTGTTTTGTGTGTTAAGAAATTTGAATTTTTTTTTCAAAAATGCGATTTTTATTTTAGGGATTGACATTCTACACTTTGATTTTTTATTTATAATAATAATGTATTGAGTAATAAAATATTTAAATATATTTGATGTTGCAATATTTAACACTTTTCACTATTTATAATATATTTTATAGCATTCAAAAATTTATTTATTGCTTGTTACACCGAGCATTAAAAAAAAATGAAAATTTTGATTGTTTGTTGGGCCTTATTTATTTAAAAAAAGGACTAATTGAAATATGCTTAGAAAATGTTGTTTAGTGTTTTAAGAAATTTTCATTTTTTTTTTACTGATCAGATTTCGCTTTTTTTCATAAAATATTGCAACTTTTATTTTTGAAATTGACATTCTATACTTTTGATATTTTTTTTATAATATGAGTGTATTGAATAAAAAAATAATTGAATATATTCAATTTTGCAATAATTCACATTTTGCACTATTTATTTCATATTTTACAGCATTTGAAAATTTATTATTGTTTATTCACTTCGCTTATTCGTTGAAATACAAAACGATCATCTAAGAAGTTATAGGTTTTCATAAATTTTTAATGTGAATACATTTTTAATGTAAATTACTTTTAAGACACCAATCAGTAAAAAATAAGTGAGAATTTCAGTTATTTTTTGGCCTTATTTATTTAAATAAGAACTAACCGAAATATGCTTATAAAATGTTATCTTGTGTTTAAAGAAATTTGAATGTTTTTTAATGATAAGGATTTGATTTTTTTTCATAAAATATTACAATTTTTTTTTTTTGAGGTTGACGTTCCACACTTTGATATTTTATTTATAATATAATTGTATTCAATAACAACATGATTGAATATATTCAATTTTGCAATATTTAAAATTTTACACTATTTTTTATGTATTTTACAGCATTCAAAATTTATTGTTTATTTACTTCACTACTTATTTGTTTAGATACAAAATGTCATTTAAAAAGTTGTAGGTTTTAATAAATTTATAATGTGAATATATTTTTAACATAAATTACTTTTAACACACTAATAAGTAAAACATAAGTAAAAAATTTTTTTATTTTTGGGGCCTTATTTATTTAAAAAAAGGGTCATCGAAATATGCTTATAAAATATTGTTTTGTGTTTTCAATTATTTTTCACACACCAAGCAGTAAAAAAGAAGTAAAAATTTCGATTGTTTTTTGGGCCTTATTTATTTGAAATAAGGACTTATCAAAACATGCATAGAAAATGTTATTTTGTTTTTTAAGAAGTTTGAATTTTTTTCACTTTGATATTTTATTCATAATTGTACTGAATAACAATATAATTGAATATATTCAATTTTCATAATTTATTCATAATTTATTCACACGGGTATACACCCCATTTTACATTCAAAAATTAAAGTATCACGGCATCTCTGATTACAAACAAAAGGATTAAAAATACAAACAACGAAGGAATAAAAGAGAAAAAATAAATAAAATAATAGAACAATACAACATGCCAAAGGTGATACATACATAACGCTAATCACGAGTCCCATGATAACACCCTTCAGTCCCTTCAGAAAGTTTAAAAGTCACGCAGTCTATTCGAGATCACAAAACCAAGACAATCCCTGAACCGCGAAAGTGAATGACAAAAATAATCCAGATACGGTGCAAATTCAT
>JAPYZL010115500.1:0-15847 GCA_030522825.1 Platygaster orseoliae
ATGGAGAACACATGAAGATCGCCAATCGTTTATAAATTTGTTATTAAAAATATGTTTTTTTGAAAAATATTGCTTTTTATCTAGATCATTCGGTAGAGGGTGTATTTATTAACAATCGATATAAATTTCATTGAATTATCATTTATACAATGGAAGTTATGATTGTTTCAATAAAAAAGGGCCGAAATGTTTATTAAACAAAATAATAAACAACAAAAAAAAACGGAATTTTTCAAAATCCTTTAAATTGTCTTTTTGTATGGTCAAATACTTCGCAAATAACCAATTTATTCAACAATTCAGGTTTTCATCGAAAAAAGTTCTCACAGTTGACATGGTTTGACTCATCTGTAAACTAATATTTGAAACTGACATAAAAAAACATGTTTATAAAAATTTATTAACTCGTACATAAATTCAGCAGAAAGTATATTTAAATGCTAAATCAGCCTTTTGAATCTTTAGCGTTATAAATAGTAATTTACAAGTACATGAAATTGAATAAACTCTAAATAAAAATAAAAAATTCAAAATTCAAAGTTATTGCTAGGTGGTTCACCACATTTTTTCTTGAATGCGAGTTATTCCGGGGATCTTTTTATTATTAGTTGTTTTTGTATTATTTATCAAATAAAATACGATTTTGCTAGTTTTAATTTAACTCACTCAAAAACTATCATAAACAAGTATATAAAACTGGTGAGATTATATTTTCATTCAGTGATGTATAATTAGAAACCCAAATTCGCCAGTTGATTGATTTTTTATTTTTTTTTTTACTTTATATCCTCATGATTTTACATATTTTTTATAAATTGTAAAACTCAATTTTGACATTCAGTCTATTATTCTGATGCCTCAATTATTAGTTAAAAAATGTTCTGATGGCGACTTTGCTAGGGATTTTCCCCAAATATTTCGCTTGTTTTTAACAAAATATAAAATACATATTTAGGATTGTAGACAAAAATATTTTGAGTATGTTTGGTAATTGTATATATTTGTCTAGTTTTCAAAAAACCGAGTAAAACTAATTGCTTGAACATTTATGGAGTTGAATAATGTTCCAGCAGTTCCGCCAAGTATTATTAATAAAGAAATTAGCACTGGTAAAATAAAAACTTGTAAAGCACTGTCTTAGCAAATATTTTAAGTTTGAACTTGTAAAATGTCACATACAAAATTCAACATAAAAAGGTTATTCTTGTAAATATTTGAACGTCTATAGGTAAAATAGTACATTGTATGCTTCTCGGAGGTTTTTGCCGTCCGAAGACGTTTGCGAGACGAGGCGGATTTCCGAGGCTTGCAAAAATATCTTCGAGAGGTGCACACGATGTTTTACATGCCAAGGGATGTCATTGTTTTTCCGTCCATGGACTGAAAAGTTGGTTTTACGGTCCATGGACGGTAAAGTGACGTCACGAGGCATGTAAAAAATCTTACAAGTCTCTAGTTTCTTGATAAAATTTCGATAATGAATAAAATTTGAATTTTATATAAACTATATTGATTTAAATTATAATTGACATTTTTCATCAATTTTTTTTATTGCTGATATTGTTAGTTTATTAAAAAATATCAGACACGTATTTTTTCTTTTTGTCATACCTCAAAAATTGACGGAAACACATTGTTTTGAAAAGTACAACGAAATGACGTCATTTGCATGCTCAGTATATCTATGTATACGAAATTAAAAATTCACATCTTCTAAAATAATCATTTTTTAAAGAAACAAAAAAATACGTATTGATTTTTTTTCGAAAATAATTTGATTTGTTTTCATGCAACATGTCTATTATAAGTATCAAATGTATTTCAGAGTTGTCATTGTGTAGATTATTGATGTAAAGAGTTATTCTCCATATCCCAGTCAATTTTCTCTAATTTTTCTTATAAACAATATAGTTTTTTATGTTGTTTTGACTCTTTTTGGAGTCTTTATCAAGGTTTAATTTACATAAAGGCAACATTTTTATCTTCAGGAGTCGAAATGTTGACATAAACTGTAATGTTTATAAAAAATGTTAAAGAAAACTCACTGGATATATCGATGAAAATTATTGACATTTAAAGACAAAAAACTTCTATAAAATAATATGTGGATAAAAAAATTATTAATTGAGAATTACAAGATATTCTGTCGTTAAAAATTGTTGTGATTCACTATGAAATTTGGAAGTAACATAAAATCATACATCTCAGGAAATGACGAAAATAATAAACAATTGAGTAATTTAAAAATACAATATTTTATGTATTCTAATACAAAACGACGGTGAAAGAATGTAGAATTAAAAAATTTCAAGAATTTATGATCTTATCTTCGAAAAATAATGTTTCTTCATGTAAAAAAAACTGTGTAGAAATTATTATTAAAATTGTTTTAACAAACATAACAGTAATAAAAAATTACAGAACCAAATTGATATAATCTGAATCCTTTGTTTTATTTTTATTTTTATAAAGGAATTAATTTCTTCAATAACTTTTAATTTTAGACTTTTTTTAGCAGTTTTGAAGATAAAAAATCAAAACTTGTGAATTGCAGCGAATGAAAAATATAAGATTTTTGAAGCATTGACTTCAAACAAAAAAAGTATGAAATAAGAATATTAAATTGAGTTTAAAAAATTCTCAAATCAAAAAATCTACAGGTTACGAAAATTGAAGAAATATACAGGCAAAATAAAAAAACATTAAAAAAAAGGTTACCAATAAACGTCTTTGGATTTATGATCCAAAAAATATTTCCAATAAAAAATTAATTAGAATGTCTGACATCCAATTTTGAACATATCAAAGGCTGGAAGTGTTACAAAAATTTTCCGAGTTACAGAAAATTTACCGAAACATGCCAATAAATTACGTGTTACATCAAAAAAAAAAAATAACAAAACTTGAATTCACATTCTAAAAAATTTACAATATTCACATACAATAAAAGTTATAAATTTACAAACTGTCAACAATAAAACTAAATTCAGACAAAAAAACTCATTAACGCATAAAAATTAATTGTAATGTCAGTTCTCTATAATCAAACATTGTCGAAAACTTTTGTTCCAACGGAAGCAAAAGATTTTCTTATGCAAGATTAAAGGAATCAGAATTTGATGCCATGTTACTTTGAAAATCGAGAGATAAAAAATACCTATGCCTCTGGAATTCTTGAAATATGATGTTGGCAGAAAATTTCAAACAATCACGACGCAAAAGTTAGTAATTTTAAAATGTTTAAAAACGTGCAAAACAGCGAACAGCGACAAACAGCGATGAACACAAACACGCCAAAACACGCAGTTATCAACAGCACAACTAAGCACTGCTAAGCACAACAGTTTTTTCGTAAACATTGGTAAACATCTGCAAATATTGTGAATATCCTGCTTAGCTGTGCTCAGCCGTTACCGCCTTTTTTATTGCACGCATGAACATGTCGTAACAAGTTCAATCACGTGATTCCGACTGTTCTATAAAGGGCATACAGGGTGTCCTAAAGTAAACAATTAATATTTTAGAAATTTATAGTTTGTGAAATTCTAAGACAATTTTTCCTGATTTTTCCTTTGCCATTTTTATCAAAATTTTCTGAGTAGAAAATTCCTTTGCAGTTTTTAAAAAAACTCAAAATTAAAATAGATATTCGAGTTGGAAATCTGCAAAATTTGATTGGTTGAAATTTCTAACGCAAATATCTTTTTTGATTTTGAGTTTCGTGAAAAGTGTCAAAGAACTTTTCGACTCAGAAAAATATGGAGAAAATTTCGATTAATTTTGGGCCGCGGTTTCTATCGCTTCTATCCCCATTCCTCGTAAGAGCGCGCGTTTATTGGTTAAATTTCAAACTTGAATATGACGAGCTAAGAGCAAAAGTGCACTAACGCCCATTTAAATACATTGGCGTTAGTGCACTTTTGCTCTTAGCCCGTCATATATCTTATTTGCTTTTGAATTTTGTGAAAGATGGCAAAGGAAAAATTGTCTTAAAATTTCACAAATTATAAATTACCTAAAAATTGCTAAAATATTACTTATTGACTTTGGGACACCCTATTTAATACTCTATAGAGGTTTTTAAAGTTTTTCGGTTTTTTAAAATTTTTTAATAAGTTACTAGGACATCTATTGATTTTCTTAATTAACTACTGCATTGATAATTTTCTTATATTTTTGAAATTCAGGTGTAAAAAGTTATGATCGTCTGAAAGTTCATCGAAAGATATATACACATTTTGCATTTCAGTAGTGATAATTTTGTCATAGTTAGTCCTGTTTTTCAAATTTAGAAATAAGTTGCTTTGATTTTGGGTAAAAACTTTAAGAATTACTTCAACACATTTATTGAGCTAGTTATTCTAAAATTTTTTGTCTTTTTGAAACATAGAATCATAAATTTTACTAAAAAGTTGTAGTACCACAATAAGTACAAAATTCTACAAATTTTTAATTTTCTCATGTTTTCTGAATTTGTTAATTATACACAGAGTGTACACAAATAGTTTTAAGTTTTGGCCGAATATTAGAAAATCACTTCAATTTTGAAAAATTTTAAATTGTTTTCAATTTTTCGCTTCTATTCCTAGATTCGAAATCCAACTATATATTATAAAAATTCAAGTTATATGGTAAAAATTAGAAAAGAATCCTACATTTTTTTGATTACTTTCTAATTTTTTTTTCATTGAATTCACAACTGAGTGTCAAGTTGTGTGAAAATCGAAGCAGTAAGTTGAATAACCAATTATTATTTCGATCATTGCTTTTATCAGTAGAAATTAAGTTTACATTAGTGAATCATTGATAAAAATAACATTTTTTGAAGCCTGATTTTAGTTTTGAAAAATTTCCTTTCATAATTTGTTTGAATTTTCTAGATTACTCTGCCTATGCAGAGAACTCAAATTAAGGTTGAGTATATCAAGGTAAAATAAACACAACAAATAATTGTTGATAACAAATTTTATAATAATAAACACCTCTAATATACAAAGTTCCCATCTTTCCCAAATCAAGGAAAAATATTTGATATTGAGTACAATTTTATGTCAGGCAGAAGAATATACTTTTTATTCATTTTTTTGGAGATCTTCCATCAGTTATTTTATTTATTATGGATTTCCAGTTGCTGTGGAATTGTGAAGTATCTGTACACAACTCTGCAGACCATAGCAGCACTGAAAAAAATTATTTTTATTTTAGCACATTATGCAAATTATATTGTAAAAATAATAAAAAATTCTCATCATTTGGAGAAATTGGTTAATTTCAAATGATAAAATTTAAAACTAAATCAAAAATTTTGTTGAAAATTTGATATATTTATACTCATATCATCAATATATTGTTTTTGATTATTTTTAAAATAAATTTTTAATAAGGAAATAAATATTGAAAATCTAGAAGTTAAGAAAATTTAAAAGAAAATGTCCTGAAAAATGTATAAAGCTATAAAAATATTTCCCTTAATTTTTTGAAATCGAAAACTATGCTTCGAACAAAATTGTTTTCCAAGTAAATATGTAACCTCATAATTGCGATCATTCCTGAGGGCATAATTTTATAACCACTGCTATAAGATCGATAGCCCATCATTGATCCAAGAATCGCGCTTGTTCCAAGCAAAACAGCGCAATCATGAGGGTCTTGTGAGACTCGAAATGCACCATATCCTAAAAACCCACCAAACAATAATCCAGCTCCCAAAGATGGAATAGAATCTAAAAAGAAAAATTATTCTCTGCAGTATGTTGACAAAGTTTACAACGTTGAAAAATCACACGAGAATTTTTTTTCTGAGATTTGATTTATCAATTTAAAATTTGAACCAGAATTTGAATCAGAATTTTTGAATTTAGAAATAAAACTTTAGAATTTGAATCAGAATTTTTAGAACTCAGTAAAGTTTCATAGTGAATTCTTGAATTTTTTTCAGTGAATTTTCGAATTTAGAATTTTAATCCAAATTTTTGAATTTAGAATTCAAATTTCAGAATTTGAATCAGCATTTTTAACTTTAGAATTTGAATGAAAATTCTCAGAATTTTTGTATTCTTGAATTTTAAAAAAAGTCCTTGTTAGGGGCTTCGTTGAATTTGTTTTTTCAAGGTTTCACATTATTTTTTGTAAATCTCTAAAAAAAATTTTGGTGTGATTTGTCAACGTTGTAAACTTTATGAACATCTCTGCAGTTGATGACAGATAACATGAATAAATTAATAATAAAAATGTTTTTTTATATACATATATTTGCAATTCTACTAAAAATGAAATTCTCATCCTAATCTCATGTCAAATCTGATATGTATAGCGAAATCCCGAAATTGATTATTGTATCTAGAAACATCACTATCAGTGAAACCAAAACATTCGTGATACTTATAAATATTTCTCCTTACTGTTATTTTCCCATTTTCATTTTTTTTTTTCAGTAGTAGTGCAAAAATACTGAAGCACGAAATAAATATATTTTGGAATATTTACTCGATTTAACGTAACCCAAAATACCACCGCCAGCAACAGCAGCAGCGTATGCAAAAGCGACGAAATCAACAGGCATTATTTCAGAATTGTAGACACTTCGACAGTTAAAAATTATGTGGTTCTTCAAGAGGAAAAATCTTGCATGACTCGCCACAAAAGTATGCAAAAGTATGAATAATTTAAAACGAAGTAAGCAAAATGTTTTTCTTTTGCCTAATCAGTTGTTTACATTTGCGACTGTGCGAAAAATATATATATGTCGCATACGGGTGAGTACATTTGCTCCGACAAAATTTCCTCCGACAATTTTGTGACCTGCGTGCGTCTGCGCACACGCAGGATAATGCAGGTAGGTCTGCATTATCGATATCGTGCCTATGCGCAGGTCACAAAAGTGTCGGAGGAAATTTTTGTCGGAGCAAATGTACTCACCCGTCGCATACATATATGAATGTCAGAGAATGTCAGAGAATGTTGGTAGCGTTGTGATTATTGTGATTCAGCCAATGAGAGAACAGTATTTTTCCCGCCATTTGAGTTCACTCAACCGATTTGAAAAAAAATCCTACTTATAAGAAGAATATTATTTTTATCGATATTTTTTTCCTGTATCTAGAGGTTGTTAGAGCCTTATGTGCAAATATTCTGCAAATGAGTTCATTACAATCAATGAAAATGTTGAGAAAAAGTCACAAAAATTTTCGAATCTTGAAGTTTCTTGACATGATTCTTATCTACAACGACTCTGGTTAAGACACGTATATCTTTCAGAACAATATGTAAACGTTGCAGGTTGTTGACTTCCGAATTTTGACAGTACAAACGTCAGCATCAGTATTAAACTATTTTCCTAAAACTCTGCTACGAGTTAGCACACTTTTAGTCACTGTTCAAAAAAAGTAAGTACATTTTATTTTCTATAAATGTTTACGTTGCAGATTTCAATTCATAAACTTTGAGAAAAATGGATCTGAAAGATAAGAAAATTCGGGTTTTCATGTTTACGACTATATCACAGAAAATCATAGGTGATGTATAAGTATTATAGGAAAAATATGCAGTGATGAATTTTATAAATATTTACTGAAATTTATGAGATTAAATAATAAATGAATATGATAAGTCAAATAATTTAGAAATTTTTTAATATTTGTTCAAGGTTTCTATATTTTGAATGAACACATTTTTGATTTTTGCATTTTAAATTTTATACTTATTCAATGTTTAATGTTGTTAATTTTAGTATTTTCATTATTGAAATCTATGTTAATTGTGTTTTTTCTGTCAAAATTTTGAAAAATACTGGAATCCTCCTTTCCTTTTTTTTTAAGGGAATTAAATAGAACGAAAAAAATTCGAATTTATAATTTTTTGTAAATTTGTCATTTGATGTATAATTTCGATAAAAAATTGAATGAGAAAATTATTGATAAAAGAGTTAATAATACAGAACAATAATAAACCAATAATTTTTTTAAACATCTGTTTTCGTAACGCCAATTTAATTCCTAAAAGTTTGAATGTGGTTTTATAGATTTTTCAAATAAATCTATAATTGCAATAAATTTAAAATGAAAAAAATTTTGGAATTAAATAAGAAAAAAAAAATCTGAATTTATAAAAAAATTGCATTGTTCTATATTTTTTAAGCTTTAATTTTATTATTTGATGTATAATTAATAAAAAATTGGATGAGAAAGTTATTGATAAAACGGCTTATAATACAGAATAATAATAAAACAATAATTTTTAAAAAAATCTGTTTATGTAATGCCAATTTTTATTCCTAACAGCTTGAATGTGGTTTTATAGATTTGTATAATAAATCTATAATTTAAATGAATTTCAAATGAAAAAAAGTTTGGGATTAAATAAGACAAAAAAATGTGAATTTATAATCAATTGCATTGTTCTATATTTTTTAAGCTTGAATTTTATAATTTGATGTACAATATTAATAAAAAATTCGATGAAAAAGTTATTTATAAGACGGTTAATAATGCAGAACAACAATAAATTAATAATTTGTTTAAAAACCTGTTTATATAATGCCAATTTTTATTCCCAAAAGCTTGAATGTGGTTTTATAGATTTTTTTAATAAATCTATAATTTAAATAAATTGAAAATTAAAAAATTTTGGAATTAAATAGGACAACAAAAAATGTGAATTTATAATAAATTGCATTGTTCTATATTTTTTAAGCTTAAATTTTATTATTTGATGTACAATTTTTATAAAAAAATGATTGAGAAAGTTATTGATAAAACTGTTAATAATAAACTGATAATTTTTTTAAAAATCTGTTCTTGTAATGCCAATTTTTATTTCTAAAAGCTTGAATGTGGTTTTCGAGATTTTTTAATTAAAAAGTTGCTCAACTTAAAATACTGTAATTTTTTCAATTCGCCTTAATATGAAAAAAGGAGTTTTTTTTTTTTTATTTGAATTTTCAGCCATTATTTTTCAATTCAAGTTTTTTGATTATGGAATTCAGAAAGCGAATGGAAAAAAAATTTTTAACATCAATTATAAAAAACTATTTTTGGAAAATCTAATTTGTTAAAATAAAATGCAAATTTCATTTACTTCATCATTTAACAAAAACTTTCTGAAATTAATTTTTTAAGTTATAAATTTCCTGATCTGGAAACCAAGAAGTCTTGAAAATTCCCAATTTTTAATTACACCCCAATTAGAAACTATTTTTAAAAAAGTATAAAAACATTAAAGTTTAAACTTAAACATTACGTACCTATATTTTTTGATTATCTAATGTGGAAACTGATTTAGAAATTTTTATACATAAAATCTCAACAATTTAAAATTCCCAAATTTAAAAAATTCCTAATTATGAATTGAAAAGATTTTGTGTATTTTTTAGTATTTTGAAAACTACTCATTTTCAAACAGGACTTAAAATTATATTTTTCAAGTACTGTATAATCAAATTTTGATATGAGATTGATGATTTTTGTTTCAGAACTGACAAGTACAAAATGAAAAAATCCATCTTCCTCATTGCGATTTGTTATTTCGCTTTAGAAACTTCGTGTCAAACTTTCTCATCAGACCCTGTCGATGTTAAAGATTTAAAATGCGCAGGTAATATGATCAACCCAAAAAACAAAAAAGTTTTCGACCCTAAAAAATTGAGTATCACATATGTATTTTTCACATTAAAGTTCAAAGAATGATAAATGAAAGATTAAATAATTTTTCCAGTTTGCAAAACAACGATAAGTGAATTTCAAAAACTAGTTGAATCTGTTGATAAATCCCGAAAAGTGGACGTTGGAAATTCCAGATTGGACGCTGATGGAAACTATATTAAAAAAACGGTAAAACAAGCAAGAAAAAAAATATAACTTGAAATTACTTATAAAAACCAATATAAAATTATTTAAATTAATACAATTCATTTTCCAATTTTCCACAGGTGCCAATGTTTCAATCTGAAATCTTTGTTTCTGAAATGCTAGAAAAAGTTTGTGAAAACATGGAAAATTTCGCCAGGGGCCGAGACAAAAAGTCTAAAAAAATTGTTGTCATGAATCTTTTTGATCAGTCCAAAAATCTGAATTCCAGGATAAATGAAGTTGATCTCATCACAGATATGGACATGAACAAAAGTCTGAAATATTATGTAAGAAACGAAAATTTTCTCGATTCCTCCAAATCGTTATTTTTGAATATTTGCTAATGATGTTCTGTATTTCAGTGTGAAAGATTGGTGGAGGAGTACGAAGATACAATTTATGATTTTGTGAAGAAACAGGAAGAAAATCTAGTGAATGAAATCTGCGTTAAAGCAATACACTTATGCCCTGTAGAAAAAGAACCAGTGAAAGATGAACAAGTGGAAGATGAACAAGTGAAAGATGAACTTTAAAATAATGTTTGTTTCTTTTTTCTTTTTGTTGGATGGTACTGTACAGTTGAAAGATTGTTAAAATTTTATCGAACAAATGGACTTTTATTAATAAATATTTTGCTGCAATGAAAAAGATTTGCTTTATGTATGGAATTAAGTAATACATACAACTTTTTAATGAGAATAGTCATGAAAATGCAAGGACTGGGATTAAAAGAACAAAAAAGATATGCTGTAAAATTTTTAACATTACTTTTATTATTCATTATCAGTATATAATATGCAATGATATATTCATATATTTGTATATCTATTTATATTTACGTAGTTGACGATAGCGATTGTTATTAATTATCTACAGTTCAGTGTTTCCTTTTATTTCGCATCAACTACACAGTGTCATTTTTTTTTAATACCTCGCTGACTATCAATCACGTTTCCCGATCGATGATTGAATAATAAATTACTTAACTCCTATATCAAACATATATTTGCAAATAATTTTTTTAGTTTTCGCAATATTTACAGACTGAGGAACAAAATATATGAGAAAATGTGAAATTAGCCAATCGAGTATTGGGTAATCATTTTTTTCTCCAAAAAAATTGGCAGTCATGGTTTCAATGATATGGATTATCGAAAAATTTGATACTTCCGAGTGTGGGAACATGAAAAATGTGCGAAACTGAAGAATTTTTATTTCTGAATAAGGGGTTCGAATTTTCCCAAACACGTTTTTCAAAAAAAAAAAAAAAAAAAAAACAATTTTTCATGCTCCTATATTTATACGGACACTCAGAAAAAAATTTATGTGATTCAACGGTTTATTTTGAGTGGAAGAAACAAGATTTTGATAAATCAATGAAAATTGAAAAAATTATTTTGTTTACTGGCTGGAAATGATTTTTGTTGAATAAATAATGTTTTTCTCTGAGTGTAAGGCAGTTAAAACTTAACACGATCTAATTTTACGCGTATTTTACAAACGTTTCGAAAAAACGTTATTCCGATTACACGAGCACTGTAAATTAGAAAAATAATACATATTTGTGTCGTCAATCGATACAATGTTTATTCGTTATTTTTTGAAGTTATAACGATCTTTTCACGAAAAAGAAATGTTTCATCAATAAGTAAAATTAGCATTCTGATGACTTTTCTTTTGAATTTTTTTGGATTTTGAAAATACTAAAAAAAAAAGAAAAATATGAGCAAACAGAGAAATATGGATTTTTTCTAATTTTTAAAAATTTTAAGGACATTTTTATAAACTTCAAATTTGGAGTTAAATTGAAACCGTAAATGAACTTCCAAAAAAATTCCTTTTTATTAAAAGAGATCGTCACAAAAATCGCAAAAACGACAAAACCGCAAATATTTTCAACAGTATTACAATACGAATCATAACTATGATTTTTCATACAGCCGATTTTCCAACGAGGCCTCGACAAAATTTTCCCATTCGACATTTTTTCTCATCATTTTGAATAGAAAAATACTTTCTCAAAAAGTATTCTTTATTTTCAAACTGCTTACATTGTGAGGAAAAGTTTCATATTGTACATTTGTCAATAAAAATATCAAATACAAACGAATCAGTTCGAAAATTCAACTTGTACACGGGTCAGAAAATAAATCCTCGCTTCCATAATTGTTATTGTTATTAAAAATCGAGACCTCGCGAATGCACTATCCTAAATTAACAGCTCAACTCACGATCGCTTGGATGGATTGTTATATTCGTTATGTAACTATCAACTGCACTATTTTCTTTACCTTTTTTCATCAACCTTTACCTACACGATGAAAAAAAAATTTTGTACTACTTTTGCAATAGTGTTCTACTTGTTGAAATATAATTCCAAAACTCTAATTTTTGGCGTTACAGAAAACCCACGATTACATGCAGTAAATCTGAAAAAATCTCCTTGTAATTCATGATTCCGTAAAATTTACAAAACGATGCATTTTTTCGAAAAATCAAGCAACTTTACTCTAGGCTTGTTCGTTTAATTACACTGAATTTGAGCGATTACATAGCGTCGAACTTTCCCAACTAATCTACAAGTTTCTTTGTGCAAAACGTTTTCTGTACATGAGTTTCGTTCGTTTCGAGCAACAATCGTTATTATTTATAAAAATGGAATAAATAAGGGGTTTTCAACATATTTTAAAAATATTCGATAAAAAAGGTAAAATAAAACTTACTCGGAAAACACTGTACAATGCGTTGAAGAAAACAAAGTTGAGGAGTAATCAAGGGATTGATACCTATTTTTTACATTTTACATCATGCAAAAGAGGAAGATGAAAAACTTTTGGAATTCGAAAATTAAAGATTTTGGATAAATTATCGTTGAGTTGGGGATTATGTTTAAGATCACTAGTGCGTATACAGAGTTGCTCGGAAATCAACAACGATTACTTATCTTAATTTTGAGTTTCGTTGAAAATGACAGAAAATTTAAGCAAAATATCGTCTGTGATTTCCGAGCCATTCTGTATGTATACATATATATTTATATATTATTTACCGACGTGTCTAATGACTATTTTCGTAAATTAGCTATGTACAATGTATACAAAAAGTGATTGATATGATTACATGTCTTAAAGTTAAACGCGGGTATTGTTCATTTGTCGGTTACAATAAATATTCGTCTCGTTTTGGAAGAGATTACTCAACACTAAGGGATTTAAAGGAACTAGATCTGGAAACGATATCGTTTTTTTTATTGCAAAGAGTTGGAATTAATGAAATATGTTCAATATTATTGGTATTCTTAAAAATTGCATTTATAATCATAACTTTTATTTGTGGGAGCTAAATTTAATGAAATATCGAATACTTTTGTTTTGAAAATTCCAACTCTTTTCAAAAAACATACAAAATCAGTTTCCAAAGCAGTTTCCGAAAATTCGCCAGGAAACGTCGATGATTAGGAACGTTATTTCGCTCCCGAAAATGGACGTACTTTTTGGAAAAAACCTTTCCAAAAATTACTGCTCATTTTTGAAAAAAAACTTGTAAAAAGCGCCAACTGATGGATTTCACGTTTCAGTTTTTCTAACTATATCGAATCCGCGATTTCGAGTATTTTCATTATCGAATTTTCGAAGCTTTTACATTTTTCAGTCTCTTACAAAAATTCCGATTGCTCCTGATATGCTCTATTCATACAAAATATCATTTTTATTGACTTACAATGGATAATTGAAATGAGCAAAATTTTATCCCTCATCCAAAAATAGCATTGGCAGTGTTAAAAAATATGAAAAAAATATCGGAACTTTTCTCGTCTCGAAATTGTTGTTTTTTTCTTGAATAAGGGACTAAAGTCGGCAGCACTGAAACATGCGAGTTTTTTAGCGCTAAAATGTCAAGCGCGTTATAAACAAATAAAATATTTCACTGAGTTTATATGTACAGCGCACTTTGTTTGCTCAAGACTTTACATGTTTCTGTAGAAAATATTGGTTCGACGATTTTATTAATATTGTTGAACAAAGCTTACTTTTTTAGAAATTAGTGATTTTTAGAAATTAGTGAAATTTGTTGAAAAATCTGAATTAATTTTGAACACGTCAATTTATTAAAATGTTGTAACTTAGAAGATTTTGAATTCGACAAAAGTTATTTTATAAATAAATCGTTCATGTATTTTGGTGAAGTAGAGATTTTTCTGCTGTAAACAATACTTTCTTCGTTCCAGATCAGTGTTGTTAGGCGATTTAAGAATTCATCTCATTGAATTGTAATGATTTTTATGGATATTTTGATAAAATATTATTTTCATTACCAAGATTCAGTGAGAAAAATCCTGAACCAAGAACACCACTCTGGAACGAATTTTTAGTTAAGATTCAGAATTCCGAAAACTTAATTAATTTCCAAGTCCCAGTAATTTTGATTCTTATACAATTTTTTGAAAAACTCTGATACCGTGAATATATAAAAATGTTGAAACTTGGGAAAACTTTGTAAGATAATAAATAAATAAAAAACCTAGGTGTTTATTCTGCAAGGAAATGATCAATCAAGCAAGTGAAATCCGTTCACTTTGTTCAACGATACTAAATAAAAATCGTTGCATCAGTCGCTTCGATGGCAGTGTCACGATTAAAAAGTGCGATATAAAATAGGTCGCGAGACCTCGCTTAGCTGTCCCGGTGATCGTTCGATCGGGTGGTTTCAGTCGCGTTGACGTTGTTGCCGCTCAAAAAGAGGCTGTTGAGCTTATTGTATCGTTGACTGCTAGAGCTGCCCATCGTGTTCGACGTTGAATTGTGCTGGGGGTAGCCACCGCTTCTCGAAAAACTCGAAACTTTTTCTGTAACAGAAAAAAAATCCCACATTAAATTTCCAGTTGGAAATCTGCTTGGTTTAAAAAAAACTGATTAGCTTGAAGAAATTGAAAGCAACCTTTGCTACGATTGTGCCTGAGCCTCTCCTGCGAGTTCCCTGGACCGCACTGCCTGTGGGGAATGCAGGAATAGTTGCTGTCGCTGCTGTAGGTCGGCGACGTCGGCCTGTTACGCCTCCTGGGGCTCCGATTGTTCCGATTCCTGGCGCTTCCCCGGTTGTGCACGCAGCCCCCAGGTACGAACTGGTTGTTGTAGTCCATGGTGTCCGCGTAAAGACAGCTCGATTCGGAGCAAGAGCAACACATGTCCGAGTGGGTGTTGGAGTCGCACGACTTGCGGTCCCACTCGTCGTTTTCTGGCGGCTGGTACATGTTGTCGTTGTTCCTGAAGACGTCGTCGTTGCGACGGTAGATCTCGTCGTTGACGGAGTTGGAGTGGTTCGTTCTGGAGTAGGCGTCGTGGTTACGG
Organism: Platygaster orseoliae; assembly: GCA_030522825.1. NCBI lineage: Eukaryota > Metazoa > Arthropoda > Insecta > Hymenoptera > Platygastridae > Platygaster > Platygaster orseoliae. The sequence continues at coordinate 15,194 of JAPYZL010115500.1, forward strand.
TACTCGTCGACGACGCCGTTCTGGTGACCGTAGATTATGGAACCGCTCTCGTACTCGTTTTCCTGGTTCTTGTAGTCACAGTGACCGAAGCCTTGGGGGAACGACGGTAAGGGCGGGGGGTTCGTCTGCGGGGGGAGGGTGGTGTAGCGGTTGGGACCGTGGTTCGAGGGGTCCAGCTGGGACTGGCCGTTCCAGGGGGTTGGCGATGCGGAGAAACTGTGGGCCGAGAAATCAAAATTTGTAAAGCTGTGAGGTACCATTTTGGAATTATTGTAAAAGACTGCGTCATTCTATCATATCTATAATTTTTCAAATTTGAAAAACAGCTTGATTTCCATGGTTTTTCACAGTTCCCCATTTTTTTCACGATCGCCAAAAATGTCCAGTTATCTCGTATGATTCACAATAACTTTCCATGTTTTTTAACATCTTCAGTATGAAAAAGTTCAACATATTTTCCAAGTTCGTTATCAACCATATTAATCTATAATTTGTTTGAGCAATATTTTTTCTTTGAATTTTAACACCACCTTTTTCGATTATTAAGGGGGATCATCTGTGTGAAAGTGTCACTTGAGACAAGTGGAATATCCTGAACACTTACAAGAACAAAAAGGCGAACTTTACGGTCCTGGAATAGCAGACTAAATATAA